>JALPQD010000415.1:0-24282 GCA_023101885.1 Typhlomys cinereus | reverse complement strand
TCATGGTTTTAGCGTAGAGTAAGTGATTATAGTTAACAGCATTGAGCCAATTAAAAATATGGACAGCAGATCTTACATGTTTTCATTATATACAAAAAGAAAGACAAGTAAGATGTTATGTGTGTGTGGCTTAGCTTTATTATTATGGATCACGTCTCAATGTGTATAAGTAAAAAAATATTATGTGCAACATCTTAGAAGATTACCCTTCTAAGATACACCACACTTAAGCTAAAAATAGATTATATGACTGACTCCTATAAAATAAAATGTCTTGTCCATGGCTTTTATCCCCAATACTAAATCTGGTGAGTTTCCTTTGTTTGCCTGAGGTTTGCAACTTCTTGAGGTTTGTAACTTCTTGAAGACAACTTTCCATATTTTTATTGACAATATTTCATACATAAACAAAATGAATTTATGTTGTTGTTGGATCGCCTCCCCGCCCTTTGCCCCTCTCCCATTTTCACCTGCACCCGTCTCTCGTCCACCCTATACTTCGCTTGATTGAAGAGGGGTCTTCAATCCCACCATTCACCTCCCCGTCTCGTTCCTCTGACTATGTGGACCACGGCTCACTTAGGGGTGCAAGATTTGGTAAGGGAGTCAGATTTCTGTTCCACTCTATGGGGCTCTTCAGTGGGCAGTCTTAAGTGGGGGAGTTTTTCTTCCCTTGTCCATTACCAATCCCAGAGACATGTTCCAAGTGTAGTTGTTTCTCTTGAGATCCTTGCTAGCCTTTGGGAAATGTTGATAAGTAGACCCGGTAGTAGAGGTTCTCTTTGCAGTGATCTCCTGGGTGCAACAGCCTTGTTCTGGTGGGAATGTGTTGGTCAGAAGTACTCCACCTCACCTTTAGGTTCTTACATTTTACATTGTCCCCCTTTTCCACAAGGTTCCTTGGGCCTTAGGGTAGGAAAAGATTTTAATGGGCTCATTCGGGCAGATCATTCCAGGGTTGCCAATATTCTGCACTCTGACCAGAAGGCAAATTCCTTTAGCATGAAACACGATGCTACTGACATCTCTCTCTCAAAACAGTTGAAAATTCTTCAAAGCATGTAGGTTCCTGCTTTCTTCCCAAATGCAATTCCCTTTTTCTCTGCTATTCCATATGGATCCATATAAAGTTTAGAAGTACCACAAAAGAAAAACATAAAGTATATTATCAAAAGAAGTTTTGATATTCAGTGATAAGAATTTTGCAAACCAACAGAAACAGTATTTAGTGAATTCCTGGTTATGAGTTTGTGAACCAATGCAATGTTTGGGTGTTCTAATATACTTTTCATTAATTATTCCTCATAAATATTCATATTTATATATGCACATAAATACTTCATTAGACTACTGCCAAGTCTATATAGAGCTCTAAACCAGTGATCCATAATTTCCATCTTCTTTAGTTCACATATGAATGCTCTCGTATCTGCACTTGCTTCAAGAGAAGTTTTGGGTAAGTAGGGACAGATGAAAGTGATTAAACCAGATTCGGAATATGTGTTCCTCTGATCCTCAAACATCAATACTTGCTTCATACCCCAGTGGTGTTTGTTGGAACATCAATATTCAAAAAAAATTTACTATAATGGTGAAGCAGCACTTTTTCATGTTCTTTGGCAAAGCCCCAGACATATGGGTCTTGTTTGTGTCATATCTGGTCTTGGTGCCAAAGCACCAAGTATATTAAAGATACTTGCCATATCCCTAGAGTGAATTGAGCCTTTTTAAAATTTGCTCATCACTGACTTAATGCATAATAACTAGCCGATTAAAATGATTTTTGAATTGGCATATAAAATATGTGCCCATTACAGCCATCTTTTTAGGGGTGGGAAAAAAAAAAACTTCTGAAGCTTAGGGATGAAAAATCATTCGCTGAAAAATCGGCTGGAGCGGGAGGTTCCAGCCCATTGAAACTCAATTTATTATATGCTTAAATGACTCCTGGAACAGCAGAATGTGTAAGCATTATAACTAGACAAGGAAAATTCTGTGCCGATGACTAGTGTGCAAAAGTACCTACTGGAGAAGCAGAAGCAGCCAAAAACCTGTCCCTGCCAACCAGTAGAAAATGTGAGCATGTTGTTAGATAATTAACATTTTTCTTATTATGCAGGGCTGGGTAGTGAATATGTAACCCAGCATTTCCCCCATTCTGGATAAGTTACAACTTTAAAAAGCATGTAATTAAAGCAAAGCATGGTTTTATGGAAAACTTTGTGTTATGTGCTCAAAGTTGGGACTACGACGCTGTGGTTTGCTGTTTCAGAAGTTATTTAATCAGGATTCACATTTGTAAAGAATAGATGACTACAGCTATAATTATAAGCCTCTATAAAGTGAGGACTTAAGGTAATTTATCTTACATAATACTATTAAATGTGAAAGGTATCAGTATTAGGCATTAATTTGCTATCATACAACCCATTCACAGTATTTTACATATATAACACTTAAATAGGGAGTCTCAAAGCAGTAAGATGCACTATAAATCTCAAAAGATTCAAAGGAAGTAATTAATAAGAGGACATTTTGACTGCTTGTAAACATTTAGTTTAATCATTATTATTTACACTTGAAAATTTCATGAAATTTTTATTATCTGAGGACAAATTGCACATTTTGCAAATTTTTATAAATTATAAGTGGACTATGTATTTGTCACAAATTCTGTATGTGTCCATAACTAGAATATATCTACAAATAAAAATTTTACCTTTCTTTGTTTACCCTTACAGAATCCTCATTTTGAACATAGCCCATTGTATACAAATTTTCACAATATAGAGTAAATGCTCAAAGTGTCTGGAATTTACAAGATTCTAAACTGATATCCAGTCAGCTTTTTCTGAATCAATTATCTTGGCTTTTGGGTTAATCCATTTATAAGAAATGAAAGGACAAGTGGCCAAGTCCTATCTTATTCTCATCCTCAATGCCCACACGTCATCTCTTTTCGCACTCACCCACTGTTTTCTGGTAACATACAGACCCAAAATCCTCCTGATGATGCCTGAATATTGAAAAGTCCTGAATTAGGCAATGATAACACAGGTAAGTTCCATGCTAATAACTTAAGTCCTTCTTCAATAAGCTGTTGATTCAGGAGTGTTTATAGACTTTCATAGCTATATATGTGTGGAAGAAGATCTCATATTCACCCAAACTGCAGTACATTTCAGGCAGCAAGTGGAGAACTGGATTCAAGGATAGCTAGAAATTCTTCCTTGCCTTCATTAGTAGCGTCTAATAGATAAATGTGAAAGTAGAAATATTCCTTAATATGAAATAATCATTTTGCTTGAAATTTAAAATACATTTTATCTTTCAAAATAGAAGCTATGTTTAATTTCCAGAGCATTTACAAAGAACTAGTATCTTTAAAAATCCGATATGTCGGTCATTATTGATCCCAATTGTGGATGTAATTGCAAAATTAGATATTTGAGAAGTCATAACAGCAATGCACACACAACACAAAAGAATGCATTTTTAAACAAATGTAAAATATTAATAAGAAACATTAGTAATCAGTAAATGAAATGAAAGAATGTTAATTACCACAAAGTAATTTTTAATTCACAATTCATGTCTGAGCTCTGTCTAACCTTCAGGAGTCCTAATTCATATTCCATTCCTGTCAACATTATAGTGAAGTTTGAGAAGTGTTTAGAATTAGTTTAAATATTGTGGAAGCTTACATAATATTCTTTTAACCTCGAAATTATTTTTTTCGAAGGATAGTAAATAAAACCATCCTACCCTTAACTTCCCAAATTTTTACATTCTCTCACAGCAGTAAGATATACTTTATTATATAATTTCTGGCCAGTTTTCAAATTCTGTTATACAGAGGCAGCAGATATAGTTTGAGGTCCTGCATATGAGTAGGTATGAATCTATGTATGAATTTATGTGAATATTGATAAAATGGCTTTGCATATATTATTTGAAGTTTATCGAAAGAGAAATTTCATTATATACATACATACATAGTACTTGAACTATACATATTGCTTCTTCTATGCATTCTGCATACATTGTGTAAATAACACTTCCCAGTATAGATGTTTATAATAAGACAAAAAATTATTAAAACATCACTATACTTGTGAATATTAGGACATATATTTATTACATAAGACTAGTGTCATTCATTGTGTCTACCTGAAGTATAAGCACATACTATTTAGTAATCTAAATGCAGAATTACTGAATAATGAACATACACCTTTAAATGTCTGACCCTGGAAGTCAGTTCCCAAGTATCAATTAGAATTGAGCTTCATAAGTTTTAGCATACAATAGATACTCTCACTCTTTCAGATATTTTATTCATTGGACTGGGGAAGTTGCTCAGAGAATAAAACACTTGATATATTTCATTCATTCCATCCACTGTATAAGTACATATGCACTTATACTTAAACACTTGATATATTTCATTCATTCTATCCACTGTATAAGTACATATGTACTTAAAATTCTCAGTACACCTATACTTATAAAACTTCAGAAATATTCCTTTTGTGAGCTTCTTGCACAAATAGGTTTTACTTATTTTATTTGATAATGCATTTATTCTACTGAATTTTAGGAAGTTTTATATAATGTGGCAAGTGTGTATGTGAGTAAAAGAACAAGTCAGAGAAAGAAAGATAGCTATAGAGATAGAGAAATGTAAAGACAGAGATACAGACAGGATACGGAGAAAGGTAGAAGACAGAGAGAGAGAGAGCTTTATGAGAGGATCTGAGCAGTGATCAAGCAGTGATCACATCTGCAGAGGCTGAAGGCTGATATAAGTAGGATGGTGATTATTGATCATTTGTGAGGGTTGAAAGAAATTTTAAGAACTTTTCTCTCAATCCACCTCTTTCTCCCTTGACTTTGGTTTCTGAACATATTCTTGTCTCAGGTTGAACATCCTTCCTCCAGAGGAAGTCTAGCTCATGCTCCTCATGCTAAATCACATGCACTATGCCTGTTATTTTATCAAAAATCATAACTATCAAGTACAAGAAACTTTCTCTATACTTTAGATTCCATCATGGTAGAGAATTTGACAGTTTTTGTTTGTGTTTGTTTGTTTTACTGTTATGGTTCATCATGTTAGCATACTCCAGGTTTGAACAATTGAACATATGTATATAGAAGTGCTTTCCTGTGTAAATGAGAACATAGAATGGGAGAAAGTCTTTGCAGCTAAGACTCTGACAAAGACATGTTTGTGTGAGTGAATGTAAATATATAGATGGTATGGCAGTCCCAACAGATTAATGAATAGGTAAATAATTTGTCTCAATGACTGAGGAAAGACAGAGACGTCTACAATATTGGCAAGAGAAGAATTGCTTTTTTCTTGGTGAGAATCTTCTAAACCTCTTATATCCTAAGTTTTATGTCTTTTGATAGTACAGATCTCCATTTCTTTACTAAAATGCAAGGGAATTGGATGTGGAGTACACGGACTTTTACTTGGCGCACAGGAAATAGAGGCAAGAAATAATGTTAGGTAATAATATGCCTGAATGTTTACCCTGACACACTAGGAAAACACTCTTTATAACAACAACTCTACATTTACCTGCTATTTTCACTTAGCACACAGATTAAAACGTGAGATGTTCTATTTCCCGCATTGTATGTTTCATTATACTAAATTACAAACTCAGCGGATTCATGGAGTTGATTCATTATGCAATTTAATGTAATATTGAAAATCCCAACACATTGCAGAGAAACCTAAATGCTTGTAATGAATTTTAAGTAAAATGTCTTGTGGAATATGCTTGAAGATTATCCAGCATGTAGAAATGAAGTGTGTTGGGCATTTTTTGATATGAAGGAAAACTACAAACAGGCTAGAGTGGATATATGTTTTTATGTCTCAGAAATATCATTCAACTTGTTTTCACATCATTGAGACTTGGTAATGGACTTTATCCATATCAGGGTAACTTGGTTGAGGAATGTTACTGATCTGTGTATTGACCTCACCATGCTAAATTTAAAAAACACTGAAAGAAAAACATTTCTTCTAATCTGACCTGTCTCATATTAATTATTCACATCCAATTTTGATTTCATTTTATCTGTCATTCATCAATATTAATTCCATGTAAACATGGTTGAATGCATGCAAACTTGTCAGCTTGATTTTGTAGACTTAATTAATAGTGATTGGACATATAAATTTTAAAAATATGAGCTGTGGGTGCTGCATAAAATATTTGTAATCTCATGTTTCTATTCAGAATAAGTCTTCCCCAAGAAAAGCTTCTAAATTATGTAGATATTCAGTAGGTATATGTATATGTATGTGTTTATGCATTTGTCCTGAAGATATAAAGCACTAGACCTGAAATATACAGAAAGAAGAAATCCAATTGCCTCAACTCCAGTATTACAGGACAGATTTTTGCGTTATTTATATTTAAAGACAAGCCAGGTTCAAATTAAATGTCAAACATAATCTTGCATTCACAATTTGAAATATGTGGTTATCCTTAGGGGAAAACCTTAGAACACATGTCTCTTGCCAAATATGTATTTGCATAATAGTGTGATATAAAGATATAGATCATTCCATGGCTAAGTGCCAATCCATAAACTGCTTGGTAAAGCTACTAAAAACTCCAATGAAATGTATTTACATCAGTTAGGATTTTTCATTCTGTATAAAAAAATGCACTGAGATTTCTTCCCTTTAAAGAAGAGGAATAAAATGCTAAGTTTTGTTTATTTACACATTTCTTCCTTTAACTGGTATGCACATAAATACAAAATAATGTTGACATATTTGTGTACATCCCTAAGGAGATTAAACTGCTTTAGAAATTGTTCTGTAATCAACCTTCAAGATAGGAGGTGACATTTATATCCAAAGAGATTAAATTGTTTCAAAAGTTTTTCATTAATCAAAATTGAAAAAAAATTAAAATATGGTAGTAGACTCTTTGGAAAGTATTTGAAATTTCCAATGCAATAAATTTATTTTCTGCCACTTCATGTCATAATTCTATTTCTTCTGTTAATGCATATAAAACAACAGTATAATCCATCTATATCTGCTATTGATGAGGTACATAAACAAGGGCAGTACTAATCCATGATAGAGTACCATGAACAAAGAAATTAAACTGTGCCTAGATATTATACCTGACTAGCAGTTGGTTGAATACATTTTGGAAAATGATATGGAAAGGAAATAATATTTAAAGGAATTGAACATTGTTTCATATGAATTACAAGTTTCTGAGTGTTGTTGTTCATAACTCTCTGGCCTCTCTTATGACCACTCCTGTCCATATTTTACACATGAAGAAACTGAACATCAGAGATAACATCTTGTCTCATGTAGCAAGCCATTAAGAAATACTGCTAGAATTCTACATTGTGCCCCTATTCTATACAAGGTCCATTCTTTTCATCCTTTGATGACATCACTTTCTTGGAAAAATACATAAAGCCTGTAGGCCATATTATTGTCTTAGTTTTATGTTCTATTTCTATGATGAATATACGATCCAAACAATTTTGGGGGGGAACAAAGGATTTTTACTCCAGTTTACAATTTCATATTGCAATCCATGGTGGCTATTTAGCCACCAGCTGAGGAGAAGAGAATTGGCCACAGTAAATCAAAAGTCACTGGCCACTACAATACAGATTTATTATAGTACATGTCTTAAATCAACTACTATGTTTATTATTTTCAAATTGTTGCTTATTGCTTGCAAAATCTTGTTTATATTTTTAATTGCTATATTTTTTCTATTTTTAAAAATCTTATTATAGTATAGTATGTTACTATAAAGTATAAGAATGTATTTAAAGTATATGAAACAATTGCCCTTTATGAAGTGATGTTTTGATATGATGCGATCTTGGATTTCATGGTACCATGGTTTCTCCGCTGAGTGTCACGTGAGAGAACATTTCATTATACTCCCTCATTGTGAACAAATGTGGGAGGCTGTCCTTTGGGTAGGACAAGAAGTTGTAGAAGCAGTGTTTCAAAAGCATGATGCTTTTCCCACTTGCTCTGCAGTCTTCTTATGTCTATCCTTACATTTTTTTGGCCATGAGGTTGCTGCTCAGTTATAATAAAGTACAAACTGGGGGCATGAGAACAAGGAAGCTATAAAGTATGAAATACTTGGGAAAGGACTTTGTCTAAAAAGGGCTGTATGTGCTGCTTGCAGACTAGTTCTGCTAACTCACTCCTCTGCCAGTGGCAGTAATGTTTCCTGCACTGGCCACTTCAATACAGGTTTGTTACAGTCCACATCTTAAATCAAGTACTATGTTTATTATTTCCATGTTGTTGTTTATTGCTTGTATAAACTTGCTTGTATTTGTAATTGATGTATTTTTTTCTATCTTGAAAAATTATCTGACTTGGTTGGGGCTGGACAACATCATATTTTTTCTCATTGAAATTAATGGAAAATATTCTTTTTTTTTCATGTCATGACTTTCTCACTGAACGGCAGGGTTTCTGGGGATAAATTGGAATCACGAAGCAAGAAATAGATGTCTATGAGCTCCCAGGACCAGTGATTTTGATTACTGACAGAATTCTTAAATAACCAGAACTGTACAGACAAAATGGTTCTCTGAGAAGAGAGAAATGCCCACTATTACACAACGGTGTGCTTTCTGTTTTCCATATTTCTCCAATAACTCCCCTTCAGGTTCCTAAATTCAATGTGTTGTGAAAGAAATCATGACACATGCAGTCAGATGTAAGCATGCCTTCTTTTGAATTGTCAATATTAATGGCTTCAATCTCATTTAGCAACTCAAGAAACATGAACTTTTTTTTAACCTTTTCCTTTGTGAAATGCTTTCCAAAATGTATTTTGAAATATTTCATTTTATTTGAGTTTTCAAGGAGAAAGAACAGATTTGTTCATGCAACAGTGAGAACAGGGGTTGAGGATGGCTTTCAGAAGTAGCTCCTCCTATTCACCAGGTGGCCTCTTGGATCAAAGTCAGGTCTCCAGGTGTGCCTGCGGGCACATTTACCCCACTGAGTTACCTTGCCAACCCTTAAAATATTTTATGAAAGAGCTTTACCCTGGCAGTTCAGACAGAAGATGATGGGTTTAGCTTTCTTCAGAAATTTGTGACTCTTGATGTATATTGTGTTCAATAGTGAGAATCACAGACTCATCATTACTTCGTGAATTTGCCCAAGACAAACATGGATTAGTGTTAATGTATTCATCGTAAGGAAGATGATTGCTTGCTTGTCTAGATCTGTGTTATTCTGGAGATAAATACCACTATCTTTAAGACCCAAGTTTTAATGAACCAATTCTCTACTAGGGAAGAAAAACTGTCAAACAGTAATTAAAGAAAATATACAGGGGCACATCCATTCTCTGGGAATTCTTTCTTTAGAAAGAAAACTTTCTAAAGCTGTTTTTAGGGAAAGCGAGCAAAGGCATTCTAGAACATCAAGATACATCTTGAGGAATGTCTTGTTAATCACTTTCCCAATGTTCATACCTGTCAATCTTTCTATTCTGATGGTACCCAGGTTCCATTCTCCCACCTTTCCATAGCTCAAAGAAACACAATGTGAGAACCTTTAGCAGAGGTTCCCAGGGCAACACTGATGGATGCAAACCAGTGTTCATTCTGCTTCATTCTAACTAGTGACTGCAAATATCCATTCTCAGAAGAGTTTAGTTGGGATGTTCTGGAAATGTGATCCTGGAAACTCAATGCAGGTTTTCCTCTCTTGGAAGAAGCCCTTTAGTACTAAAAAGTGTGTCACGTCATCTACCAACCATGTTGGAGGACAAAGTCCCAACTTGGAGAAAATGGCTTCAAGGAAGCATTTTCTGGGAAAAGGACATGGCATTATTTGAATATAAAAGAAATAAGGAAAATGTGGGGATTGTCAGGCCTTGGTGTTTCTGCGAGGTTCAGGCCTAAAGCCTGCTTGCTAGGGAGTGACACATTAACATCTAAATGGGCAATTGCTAGATGCTAGGGGCTCCTCCATATGTAAATTAAGTTTTGCCACTGGTAGGAGGATTCCTTCCTCTGGGAGTTGTGTTTACCTCCTATCTGTTCTTAGATTTGTTGTTGTTGTTGTTTTTCTCAGGACTGGCTAGGTTACAGTTCCTTCCTTATACATTTGATATTTGTACATAAACCAGGGAAATCTGCTTTGAAGCATTCATTATCTATTTGCTTTTAGAAACTAAATGTCATGCCTGCTTTAACTCTACCTGGAGACATCATGTCTGGTTTCACTCAGAAAAAATGTACTTCTGCCCTTCCTTTGTTAACTGGAATGAGTACATTTTACATAATCCTGCAAGGAATTTGGTCCTGCTCTTTTTTGACCTTTACCCTAGATTTTCTAAAATATATAAACTCTGCTGAACTTTCAATAAAGGGGTTCAGATTCACTCAGCCCTGAGCCAGGTGTCTCGCTGTTCTCCATTTCTCCTCCAAGTCCTTGTCCACCTGGCAAGGGAATCCTGGCCATGCCCCAATTGTGGCAAATGTGCGATCGGAGTTGTGGACATTTCTAGTGTCTGTTTGTCTGTAGTTTTCTGTCTGTCCTATCATTACAAGGAGATGTGTGAACCGTAATAAAAAGCACAGTATAAGTATGTGCACAAACTCCAGAGTGAGTTCTAAGGTCAGTTTGATATACCTTGATCAGGATAAGCAGGGAATATCCTTTGTGCATAGAGATGGGAACCATAGTGACGTCTGTCAATGGTCATCTTATAGACCACTTAACTGCTCATCCCAGCCATTTTAGGTATGCTTTGTTTTTTGATTAAAAAACAGGATATTATTAATATTGTCTTGTCTAATACATTGCAAAAGCATTTTATTTTTTTTAATCCCAGTTAGCTCATCTATCATCTTTTTTAAAGGGGTTTGATAAAAAAAAGTATGTGCACTTTACCAATAGTTAGCCTACTAAAGAAATTCTCTCCCACCAGCAACCAATAACTTTTCACAAATGCTGCAGAAGTGAGGGGGCCCTGTGATGTCCTCTGCATTCCATGACAGAAAAATGGACTGATACAGTCTTTTGTAGATTTTGTTCGAGTAATCTTAGCTGTCATGAGGGCAAATGAGCACCAGGTGTGTCATGTCTAGGGGTGAGCATTTCACTCTTTTCCCTTTGTCCCTCACATTCCTTCCGGTCCCTTTTCCAGATGTCCCCTGAACCACAATGGAGGTGATACTGATGTCCTGCCCCTGTCTGGACATGTGACAATCATTTATTTTCAGTACTTTCACCAATCAAGAGACTCCGAAATCATTGATGATGACTGCAAAAAGTTTTTCTGACCACATCTCACAATATTACCAATGAGAAAGTGATTGGAGAAGCACATCATGCCCATTTATCAAAACAAAAGAATAAGTTTTCTCACTTGCACCTATGACCACCCTAGAAACAAGCTGTAGACTGAGTTTACAGTACTCACAGAGAATTATTTCCTGTGGAGTGCACATCAAATCAAAATCGATTTGCCAGTATTGACCAGTGAGCATCTCTCCTGACTGGGGTAACAACTGACTCCACACTGCAGTGAATCTCCAGACAGCAATTCTTTCCCAGCAGCCAAGTACATCTAGCACCAGGCAGAACACTTCCTATACTCCTCAACTTTGATTTCTCTGTTTCCCATGGCAAAGGTATGTGCTACCTTAAGCAATACAATGTTACCATGTGATTCAGATAGGCTGAAACCAGCTGTGGTAATTGCCCAATTGTTTTCAGGTAACAAATCTAGGTAACAAATCATTGAGAAATAGGTAACTTCGTGCACTGAGACTTTTTTAATACTTATGATGTCTGAGAGAAGCTTTACTCTGTGTACCTACACACTTTATCTCACATTGTACTATTTATTTTGTGTGTGTGTGTGTATGCAAGCACGCGTGTGTATTGATGTGGTATAATGTTAATGTTTGCATGTGTATGGGTTCATGTTTGTGTGCCTATGAATGCATGTGTGTGTGCTGTGTGTGTATTTGCATATGTATGAATTCATATTTGTGTGCCCATGAATGTATGTGTGTGAGTGCACATTCATGTATGTGCATGTGTGTGGAAGCCAATATGTTTGATATTAACAGTCATCCTTGACTGTTTTTCTTCTTTATTCTTTTTGACATGGGATTTATAATTAAACCCAGAGTTTACAATGAAGAGAATCCCATGGTGTCCTACAAAGTCCTGATGAACATTAAGAATCCAATATGTGGGGGGCTATTGTAAAAATATCTGGTTGTGTTCCCCCTGGGGAAATCTGCTGCATGCCGTGAGAATACCTGAAACCCAAAATAACACAGGGGTTCCTGATAGAAACCTTTGTCCACAAAACAGAAAAAAAGGGGCATGAATATGGAAGGAAGCTTAGAAGGGTATGACAGGAGAGATAGAGAAGATAGGGGAGAGAAAAAGGAATACATGGAAAACTGGGTATGAATGTAATGGCGAAAAACACAATCCATCAATAAAGAGAAAAAATAGATCAGTACTAAGCCTCACAAACTTTGAAGGCTAGTAACTGATTCACAATACTTCAAATACTGTTGACTCTTTATAACATCTACTCTTATTAACTTTATGTTGTACATTTAATATTGTATTAGCTCATTTTGCCTTAGCTACACAGTTTCAAAAAAGCACTGGATACTAGTTAATTAACATATTTTAAATTTGTATTTAAACACTTTGAATTAGACAATTTGGTTCACCACACAATTGAATGTGGACTATACTTCACATATTCAGCTCCAGCAATTATTGCTTGTCACTATAATGTCAACATGAAAGTGAAATTTTAAAATTCAGGTAAATTCAGTAATAAACTGAGGTTTTAAAGGGACAGAAACTCCATGATTTCAAATGAAATTTATTAGATTTTTCCTAAGAAAACTTTGATCTGTTTCTTCAATAACACTTAAGCTATAAACACATGACTATATTATTTAAACAATAACCACTTTGATAAGAAGATAAACAAGCATCATTTTAAACTAATAAATCAACAAGGGATTGCTGTTTATTTATTAATATTCTTGAAGTACTAAATTTAGAATTTAATAAATAATTAAAACCACAGTGATACGATTATATTTATACCACATTATTAACACAATGATATGAAGTTTTCATGATACCTAAACTTTTCAGTTTGTCACATCATTAAGTTAATGAGTGCAGATTTTTTTATTAGCAAAGTATGTTTGGTTTTGCATCATCTCCTTGCCCTCCTAATTTCAAATATCATTAGTTGATTTTGTTTCTGTTTCAATTTTTATTTGAGGGTTTAAAATGACCTTGAAAAATGATCAATCTTAAATCTCCTAATTTATGTAAGAGATTAATTCTTTATCTTTCTTAATTTTTAAAATTTTGATTTAAGTTGGACTTCGATATGAAATGTGATTGTCAGTAGGAGATTTTGAGGATCTTTGAAGATGATCAATGCATTTCTATATTTAGTATTCTAGCCTTAAGCATAAACTCCCAAACGTCATTATGACATGCATCATCTCAACACACTACTTTTTAATGCATCTATTTTGAGTTATTTCAAAGTTTTCAGAGTATGTGTTAAAGTTAGATTCTGATTCAAAGTGAAAGTCTCATAAATCAGCAGTCAAGCCATGTTCTTAGAAGACAAAGATCAAAAATGATATGAATATACTAGGATTCAATCAAATGCCCCTTGTGCATCCTAGAATGTATATCACTTAATTGATGAAGCCTAAGTTTGGCAACCTGATATTACAATAAAATCTACTTTACTTTCTCATTCCTCTTTTGGAAGTTACTCAACACACTGATTGTGCATGCCATGCCGTATCTAATCTTGGGAATACATTTAATTTGTTATCCCATAATCTGCTATGTTGCTGTGTTTGCATAGAGTTCTGGACACTCAAATAATAGATTCCTTAGTCAGGCCAGCAAGGCAAAAAGAAAAAAAGTGGAAAATATGGGTCATATCACACAAAAGTGAGGAAGACCAATCCTTCATCTATAAATATGAACAAGGAACTGAACAGAAGAAATCAAAGTCACATTCTCTCACGATTTTTCTTTTGTCTGAACTTACCCATGGAAATTGGTTAACTTTGGCTTTGTCTGCTTTGTTTTACTCGCTTGCAGTCTAGACAGACTCTGCGGACTCTTGTTATTGCACTGAGACTCTGGTTTCTAATAATAAACATAGTACATCAGTGAATCTTTTGTGTTGAATGAGATGTCCTCCTTTGATATTATAAGCCTCAACCATGATGTTTTTAATGAATTTTGTTGCCTGTTGAGCAGATTAATAAGAAGAGAATTCAAGCTGGAGATGTATGGGCAGTGGACATGTCTGTCTGTTAGCAATGCAAGACAGGGCTAAGGACTCTAAGCTGTGCTGTGGAAAGAAACCATAGAAAGAGCATATGCAGAAACCCTGACAGCATTCAGATTTGCATAGGTCAGATTTGCAAAAAATGTTCTTCTATGAAAGGTTGGCATTCCCATTCTTGTCAATAATCCTTAAAGAACTTTGACACTATAAATTTCATGAGAATAACATAATTTGATTTGATTCAAATTAAGAATTTTCAACTCTGCTAATATAATGTACGAAGGATACATTATTAACAGGAACCAATAATATAAAATATAAAAGATGACCACAAATATTTCTGCATGACATACAAAAATGAAAATGGTAAGGCTACTTGTGTATTAAAAATTAGAATACCAAGATAGTACCTGCCAGGTGGAACTCTGGATTTTATGCTCAATGCAGCAATAATAAATCAATCTCCAAGAATAAAAAGAAGAAAATGATAATATACCCAATATTTTAGAGAGTAGAATAGAGGTTTATTATTGTCTGACATTTGGGAATACGTTAATTGTTTTTCGGCAAGTTGAGTATCCAGACCCTAACCTGGAGCAACCAGGTACTTTACTTCAAAGAAACTTCGCCTTTTTCTTTACTGGAAGAAGAATCAGAATACGCTCCAGCCTCGTTTCATTCCCTTTCCACCTCCTGAGACAATCAAAATGCTTCTAGGATCTCAGTCACGGTCTGACTGTTTCCAGATGAAAATGTCCACAGGATCCACCTTTCTCATTTGAGCTCTGGGCCTCAAGCAGGTATCTACAGTGCAAACCTCCTGCTGCCAACTCTGCGAATTTCTCATGCTGAGGGAAAGGGGATCAAATGTGACACTAGCCCCCAGTGAGGATCAGGGTCTGCTAACCTTGGGTGATTTAATCAGAGGCTTTTTAAAAAAAAATTATTATTATTATATATTCAACTGTGCGCATGTGCGTGTGTATGTGTGCGTGTGTGTGTGTGTGTGTCTGTGTATGTGTAGAACCACGGACGAATTCGCGAACCACCATGGTCGCCTCCACCTCCTTCTACCCCAGGATTCACAGGCTCTGCCCTACCAAGACCAGAAGCGCAGGCCGCCCCCGCTTCCGCCTGGCATCTATACGTGGGATCTGGGATCCGAACTCAGGACCTTCCGCTTAGCAAGGCAGAAGCTTAACCCCTGAGCCACCTCTCCAGCCCGAATCAGAGGCTTTACATGGAAGTCTGTGCAGTGTTCCTAGACACTCAATTTCTTCGTTGGATCAAGACACATGAAGGTATTAATATGCTCTCTCCTTTTGTCTTTGGCCTTTAGGAGACTAGAGTCAAATGTATCTGAATGGCTTCATTCGGAAAAGCCATCAAGTATGTAAAAGGCTTCTAGCTTCTTCTCAGACGATGCACTTCTGAGAAATGAAACTCCACATCTTTAGTGACCAGAAAAAATATGGTTGTGAAAAGTACTTTATTTATTTTTCATTTCCCGACACCTGAATATAATTTTGAATAGCATTTTATCTACTCTAAATGAAGTGTTCTTTGTTTCAAAAATAAATACATTTATCGCTTGAAAATATCATTCCAATCTATGGTTTCACAGAGTACCTCAACTCTGTTGGTAACTGAGTGGCATGTGGTAAATCACTGAAGGGTGAACACATCATACAGACTCTAATTATGGCACCACAGATGAAGGAAACTTGATCAAACGTTTGGCACTATCTTTTAACTAAATTCTTTCATCTAGACAATGTGAATGCCCCAAATGTTGTAACTTCTGCATCCCCTAGCCACTTCTTTACGGTATGTGCAAGCAGTCCCACCTAATACACATTTGTCTTCTTATCCACCATAGCCTTGTTGAAAAAGATCCAAATGGCAAAGCCAGCTTTGTGAATGAGACAACCTTGATTGTCCCAAGTGGTCATCATGAACATAAAGGAAATCCAGTTCACATTTCATTGGCTTATCAGTAAGAAACACCAAATATCAGAAGCCAGGCAAGTGAGGCAATGTTACAAGCTCACCCCATCTTACCTTTTGTAAAAAAAAAAAAACAAAAAAACAAAAAAACACAACTTTTTCTTTTCTTTTTTTTTTTTGGTAGTTGATCTTTCTTTGGTGAGATTTGTATAAAGATCTGGGTAAAGTCAGTCTTGGGTCTTTCTACTTGTCAAGTTTTCTGAGTTTTCAGAGATAATGGACTTTCCTCATTACCTTCTAAGCAGAAATCCTCAAAATAATTGAGTTTTTCTCCTTGCAATGAAAAATTCTTTCAGATGAAATTTCCTCTGACGGTGCAGCCCCAAAGACAAAACATATAAAAAGGGACTTAAGGAAAAAAGAGAAAACAAAAACACAGTGAAAATATTTCAGTTTCCCCAATCCATTGAGTAGTGGACTTTAACTTAATGTTTACCTTTTTCTTAAAGACTGATTATGAAACTCAGTGATAGACCACTTCTCACATGGACAAAGGTTGGGGATCATTTTCAAGCAATACAAGAAAAAAATGTTTCTAATTCCTTAATAGCTAATCATAATCATGAATAAACATATGTATATGAGGTGTATGAGCAGGCAATGTCATCCATACAGTTCTCTACGTCTTGGAGTGACTACTTTTTAATCTTTTTTTAGGAAGTGTTCACTGACACAACTTATCTTTAGCTGTTGGTGTTTGTATAATAATGAACTGTATAAGGATTTATCTTGTTCAGACAAGCAAACATGCAAAACATATAATTCAATTAGATTATTTTTGGTCACAGCCCATATATTTTCCTTTTATTTTAAATTATTTTGGAAGCACTCTTTTATATTATTAATACCATATCCATTTATTAACATTGGAAATGTAAATACGGTTAGTTAATGCAAAACCACCCAAGAATTCACTTTGAAGAACTCCCAGCCAGAACAAGGAACATCTTTTGAATTAGATATTTGAATCCATTACAGACATTTGGAATCTCCATCAATGAATTTTAAAAACCAACAAGCATTTTATTAGCATCATCAACACTAGTCTTATTAGTTTGAACATTCCTGGAAATTTATGAACCTTCATTAAAATTTATTTTCCTTACCTCTCAAAAAAAGGCTATTAAAAAGTACCAACCAAGTCTTTGAATGTCATCCTGTAAGCCAGACACATGGGTTGTCTGATTCTAATCGAGACTGTTTTCAAATAAAAGCACCCTCCGGAGCAACCAAAGGAAACAGTAATCAAACCCAAGCCTTGCCGTCTCTAATATATGCTACTCCACTTGGAGTTTTTCCCTTTGAATTCTTAATTAAAAAAAAAAACCTTTTAATGAGAGGCAGCCTGAGTGTGAAGTTGTCAGTTGTAGTCTTGTCCTTGATGCATACCAAAAAAAAAAAAAAAGAGAGAGAAAGAGATTTCACTTTTTAAAGTAGTTCCTGTTTCCTGAGTCATTTGTATTCAAACATGACTGTCTTTCTCCTTCTTTCTCCTGGGAGAATAGCTCTACTCTTCAAATGAAAAAGAAATAATAAAACACATCAGGAACAGCGGACCTCAGACCTAATGTTTCTCTCCTTGTCTTGGAATGTTATTTCCATATAGAAAGCTACCTAATGGTACACTTGTAAATGGCAGGGAATTTAGACCTTGTGGAGTCCTCTCCAGAAATTGGATTTTTGCTTAAGCAAACAGCAAACCATGCAACGGGGAAAAGCTATTTATTTGGCTGCTGTTGAAGAGCTTTGCAAAAATACAATTCAGTCTGCACTGACCGTTGAGTCAATCGGTATACACCGGAAAACAAAATCCAGTTACCTGGGTAAGGTGTCAGAGGCACTTGCATGCAACAGTTAATCTCAAATAAACTTTAATGATATTTTGTCTTGATTACCCTTTTCTTAGACATAACAGCTCCGTAGTTTACTTTCACATTTGGGAAGGGTAAAAGGCTTAGACAAGCTGCCATGTTCTCCCTAGTCTTTTCGAGGGATTATTTGGAATCATTTCTGTTCAAATGCAAGCAAATTTACACTTAGGAAAGTTAATCTCCAGTGTACGGCATTTAATAATGTCATTCAAAACACCTTAGGACAACAAGTTTACCTTCTCAAATCAGACTTAGATTTGCAAAGGTTCTTATGGTTCATATAGGGAATGCTTCCAAAAAAAAACCACACACACATCTCACTTGTTCTGCAGTTTAAGGCATGCACATGCAAGGATACTTTTCCCTCATCCCTGCACTGTATCTAATGCCTCCTGAACCTGTTCCGACTCACAGGACAAGAGATCTGTGTTGGGAGAAATTCCTTTTCTTAAATGATAATGATAAAGGTAACTCTTAAGGGGTGACAGACCTACCAACTAAAGCCTTGTGAATATCTGCGTGCAATCTCTGACATTTTCGTGTGTCCTTTGCAAAGTGGTGCTGGTTCCTTTCACTTTCTGAAAGCATGTTTTTGGCATTAGAGTGAATTCCTCCTGTCTGCTAACAAGCCTTGTTGTTAAATGCCAGTGAAAGAAACATGTAAGTCCCTCTGATGATTCCTCCTTTTTACCTTCCAACCTATGTATTTCACATACATTCTGCACCTTGGAGCGGCACGCAGCACATTGTCAGTTTTTTGACTAGAGCCATGTTCTTACAGAGGAAGAGCCAGCTACATCACATAATCACATGAATGGTGTACACAGGCAGAATTTACCATGACAGAAAAGAGTTAGAACTCAAACTTCTGAGAACAATAGTGAGTAGACACTACTATGCCTAAGGATGATGAATGTAGTAAATGCATGAGTGAGTGCATGCCAGGCACACATTTAACATAAATGTTCTATCTGCATGATAAACAAGTTGGAATTTCTAGATATATTGTATATGGCAAATACATTGGTGATCACAAAAATATCCTTCAAAATAGATATTTTATGACGGACATTGATAGTTTCATTTAAACTCCATATTGTTCTTATTTGGAATGGTCATAACACTCATTGCAAATCTTTAAACAACACATGCAGAATGAACTATATAATATGTTCATTTTACCAATACACAAAGATTCGGGCTTGAAGGGAATCGTAATAAAATTCCACTCTCTTTTCTCCATTTAAAAATGTAACATGGTTAACAAACACATCCAAATTGCACTATAATTTGAATTCAAATTAAAAGTATCTTGCTTTAAGATATATGGGTGGTGATGAGAATTATTTAAGGTTTTGAAGTTACAAATTTATTCTGAGATCAAATGTCAATAATTAACTGCAATGTATATCATACTAAAGTAATATGCATGCATATATTTGGATATTTTTTCCTGAGTCTAGTAGTTCATCATTGTTCCAAGTATTTAGTTTTTAATGTCCAACATGTAAGAAATAAAATTAAAAATCTCCCGTGTTTCCATTTTAGTAATTGACATCAACACGTGTTATTTCAAGCTACAGGTAAAAGCACTCTCATGCATTCACCATTGAATTAAACAGAAATGAATAAGGATATTTTTATTAAGATTTTTGGAGGCATAAGAGTCCTGGTAGTGGGCACATGAGGTGATGAGAAATGTCTTGGAAAACCTTTGCCAGTAATGACTAAAGCAGAAAGAGGAACACCTTCTGAATCTGCAGTTTTGCTTCTGAGCTGATGTCAGACACAGCTACCTAAATACGGACTTTGGAAAATGTGAATACAGAGACTCTTCAAATGTAGAGACTATCAGCATGACTGGTAATGGCAAAACTAAAAGACATCCAGATAATCACCAGCAATGCAATTGATATAGATTATTTTGTTTTCATGTAATAGCACACAATAAAAGTATGTAAGTAAGTAAGTGACAGTTTCACGCAATCAACCAACTACATGATCATGGTACAGAAAGAAGATAAAGGCATAGAGTACATATTGACTTCTTTATGTATATGAAATTTGGAAACAAATGCAGCTAATCAAAAAATTAGAATAGTGATTTACAAAAGAGGGACAGATTACTTTGTGGAACTTAAAGAGCGCACAGGTTTGAGATGTGTTCTCTATGTATGACAATTGTATGGCAATGATAATTGTAAAAGAAAACAAGACATTCCCAAGCAAATGTAATTTCAAAATTAAAAACAATTAACAATGTAACATCTATATCTCTTTGTTTAGTGATGACAATATTTTTAGCAGTGACCTGTTGTTTTAGCTAGTATCTAAAAAGAATTTGAGTGATTTATCTATAAATTTAATATTTTGCATTCTTAATGGTATAGTGAAATGCTTTCATAAACAAAGTTTTATATTTTGTTCAAAGCTAAATCAAAGAACTATATTTATCAAATTAAAGGGATCACATGCTGATCTTTTCAAAATATTGTCAAGTAGCATACAATAAATGTTCCACCAATAAGGACATTAACATAGCAAAAAAAAAGAGAAACACAACAGAAATTTAAAAATCTTTGTTAAATGGCCAAAAAGCTTATTACCTAATTAGTAATTTTTATGCAGCTTAACATTTTAATGTTCAATGAATCATTATGCATTTTTCTTTTGCCAGTTTTTATGTATAATCCATTTGAGCTTGAAAAAATTACTTATTTGTCCTTTTTATCTTTTACAAATAAGTTTTCTAGCTCTCATTGCTTACTCTATGCTGTGTATTTTATAGGTAAAAAGTTGTAGTTGTATGCCAGAAATACTAACAAAATATTTCTAGGGCTGGAGAGGTGGCTCAGGGGTTAAGCCTCCGCCTTGCAGGCGTAAGGTCCCGAGTTCGGATCCCAGATCCCACGTATAGACGCCAGACGGAAGCGGGGGCGGCCTGCGCTTCTGGTCCTGGTAGGGCGGAGCCTGTGAATCCCGGGGCAGAAGGAGGTGGAGGCGTCCATGGTGGTTCGCGAATTCGTCCGTGGTTCTACACACACATACACACACACACAGACACGCGCGCGCACATGCACACGGTTGAGTAAATAATAATAATAATAAAAAAAATTTAAAAAAAAAAAAAAAAAAAAAATATTTCTATTGAAGTTATTTTTTGCCAGAATGCATTTTGGTAACATTTAGAATAGTTGACATATTTGAACTATTTGCCAACTACCTGTTCTTTCTACCAAGGTATTCTTGGAACATACTGTAAAATAATTATTGAATTTAAGAATGGATGTTTAAAATAATGAGCTGAGGGCAAAACTAATTAAATAAACTATTTTTTTTTTGCCCCATGGACACTTTCTAAATATCTCATGCAACTTTTATGGAAGCTGGATTTTGAAGACAACATATAACAAATTTTCATGAAGAAACCAGTAAGATTTGGAATTATTTCTAGTTATACCATTCACAAGATGGCTATTTCCATTACTAATAGTCATTTTGTTTAGATTTTATAGATTTATTACAATATGGAAATAGAACTTTATGTCAGCTTCTACTGGTAATATTCACCTGATTGCCTCTTGGCCATTCATGGTAAACTCATACCAAAGAGTGTCAGTTGTGTATTCACCCAACTATACCATCAACAATACCTCCTATTCCTATACTCTTACCATATAATTTAAAATACTTTAATTGAATGCTTTCTGCCCTTCAGATACTCTAGACTTAAAGAGGTGACTGTCATTCTGATCTCAACCAGAAACTAACCTCAGCTCACTATTTTAACTATTTTAACTAGTCTCCATGTAAGTGTTCTGGAATTATACACTACATTTTTATTTAAGAGCACAATATAACATGATTATTGATATTGACCAGTCAGTCACAAGCTCTCTGGTCCACTGTCTACCTCATATTTTCCTATTTAGAAAATGTCCTCTAGTATAAACTCTTTAATAATTGCCATTCTGTCACTAATCATCCTTATGAGTTCATTCGTGACCTTGGGTGTAACTCATTTTCATCTGAGCACTTAAACTAGTTAAGCTTTTAGAAACAATTCATTCACTTAATTGGGTTTGAATTATTGCTCAGCATTTTGTAGACCGAAGATAATTTTCTTAACAAATGCTTTTAAACAAAAGAAGAGTTGAATGAATTATATAATTTTCCTTGCACCAAACATTAGTTCTTCAAATGTTGTTCCTATCATTATTATAAAATGGCTTATATTATTATTTGCATTATTAGTTACCTCAATTACTTTGATAGTTTTGTTTTTTTTGTTCTGTTTACTCTTAGTATATCATCCAAGTTTCTCTTCTTCCCTGAAGATTCTAGTTTCTTCTCCTACCCTTTTATGAATCATTTTTCCCAGAGTCACAGTTTTCTCCTTCATGAAAACTACTTCTATTGTTGTGTCAAATTTTACATATATATATTAGAACCCATAGTTGCTTTTGCATCTAAATTAAGAATTAAAATATCAAATATAGTATAAAACTTAATGTTGATTTGATAATAGGAACTACAAAGGAAAGGGTTTCTTGAACCCACTTAGAGACACTCAAAGAAAAATTTCTGTAATAACTACAGTAATTGCTAAGATTATGAACAGGAAGGATGGAGAAGGAGGGCCACACCAGTAACAAGGAGAGAGGGCACCATGTTACAGCAGAGAAAATAGGCCACCATCAAGGACTGCAAATAAGTAATGAGACATCTGGTTAAGTTCACAGACTTTCCTTCCTGATCATTTACAACTGATGGGGTATGATCTGACCAGAAGGGGAAGGCATATAGTCTGGCAGATAGAAAGTAACTATTTCGCAGATGGGTGATTGACACCTCCCTCACTGTGGTTTCCTACTTTTATTATATCTACCTTTGAATATACTCTTATAACAAGACTCTAATATAGCAGGTTTTTATCTCTGGCCAGGGGGTGACATCCAATACCAATCGGGGTGTAGCCAAGGGCATTGCAGGAGCAGCAAAACTGAAAAAAAAATCAACAAACCATAATCCAGAACATGAGAGACTCAATCAATCACCTGGAACTAGGCCAGCCTAATCTCTCCCCATCCTGAAGCTCAGAGAAATTTGCGGAAGAGGGGGCAGTCAGATTGTAAGAGCATAAGGATGGGAGGAGCAATGATATGCAAGATACTCCACACAAGTTAGGGCCGAAGCAATCATATTTGGACTTTACATGCCCTGCGCAATGTCCAACACACTATTGACCTCACAAAGTCTAGCATTTGCTAAAGGCACTAGGATCCTGGGAGGCAAGGGATTGACAGCCTATGGTTAAGGGGAACACAGGAAAGGGTTCTGGAAATGCCACTGGGTCCTTGCACCTCATCGGAGAGGAGGACCCAGAGGAGAGTTTGGCATGCACGTTAAAGGATGCTCCAGGGATGGGAGGGGGAGGCCCTGGGGAATGGGGAGGGAAGAGGAGGGGAGGGGGCACAGGGGAAAGGGATAGTTTGGAGGGAGGGGGGGACCAGTGTACCTGTTAAGTTTGTATGAGTGAAATAAAAAAAGAATTTTTCTTCCTACAACTCTTTTTAACCTAAGATCATTTACATGACCTTAAGTATACATTATATATAAATATGGATGCAAATAAAAAATGACATTAACAAATAATAAATAAAAGTATTATTTAGAATAAAATGATCATATCATTTATTAAGGCTGGAACTTTGCATGATTTTAGATATACAGTATATATAAAATATGTATATATAAATAAAGCAATTACCATTAATAAGTCATAAATTAAGGAGTTTCCAAAGAATTCTTTAGTAAAAATATGATTAAGCCATTTATTAAACTTGAGAAAAAGTTTGAATATTGATGAAATGGATATGCCCATAAATTTTTGCATACAAATAAGTATTATTGTAATATTGGATAGTGCATAGCATAGCCCCTCAACATCTTTGAAGTTAATCAAAATTTTAATTTTATAATTGTCTATACTAAGAATACTGCTTCATATTAATGCATAGTAAAACATGATA
>JALPQD010000414.1:1949775-1965641 GCA_023101885.1 Typhlomys cinereus | reverse complement strand
CTCTCTTTTCGCTTTCTTTCTTTTTCTTGCTTTTTGTGTGTTTTTTGTTTTTGTTTTTTTTTGTGTTTTTTTTTTTTTTTTTTTTGTTTTTTTTTTTCTCTTCCTCGTTCCTCTCTTCCTCCCAGCTAAAAACAATGTCTCCTTATAGCATATGTATCTGTTCACTATTTACTATCTGTCTTTCCTCACTAAATGAAACCAGAAACCTTTTGTGTCTTTTTAGGGTCACTGTTCTTCTGAGTAACTGTTCTTAATTTTAGCATTACTGACATCTTGGGTGTGATGATTCTTTAGTGACATGCCTGGACAGGGGCCCATTCTGCATAATGAAGGATGTTTAACAGGATTCCTGGTTCTGCCAGTACACCCCGAGCAGTCCTTATGTCGGCCGTGGGTAGCAACAATCAAAAATCGTATCACCCTACGCCGTGCCCCTGGAGTGCTGAGAACCAGGCCGTTCGGCGCCGTAACACAAATGGGGGCCTGAGCGCACGGCGAGCTATGGGTGAGATCGGAACGGATGGTGCAGAAAACGGTACAACGAGAAATTGAAAGAGGATTGGAAAGGAGACTGTATCACCGAGCCTAACAGCCACCCTGAGAATGAGGTAGCGGGACAGTGGGCGCGCTGGGAAGCTGGCAGCTTGACTGGGAGAGCCAAAACACTGCTTGCAAATAAGACGAAGGGAGTAGAACGCAAGGACAGGAGTTATGATGGGAATGCTTCAACCATTGTCCGCCAGCGCAACTGGAAAACGGATCTCTAGAAGATTTAGGGGATATGGTGTATCTTGAAAGAGATAGCTCAAAGTTACTAGACAGTGATGCTTAGCCATTCAAAAAGAGATAGGAAGGAAAAAAAATCTTCGTGGTGAGTTTCAAATGTCAGAATAAAGAAAAGGAATATAGATGATGGAATGCCAGTAAAGGATTAATTCTATGTGGAATTTGTTAAAAAACCTACAATGTTAAAATTGTGGAGAAAAGAGGAGATTCGTGTTTTAACTATAGGTAAATGTAGCAGGGTAACATTTTTAAGTTAATACATGCTTATAAAAATTAAGGTAGTAATGCAAGTTAAAATACAGAAATTAGAATATATTTTTGTAACTGATAGACAATGATACTTCATTGCAGTCTACCCAGTACAGACTATAAATATATACATATAAAAACTCTGCTCACCAAGAGGCCAAAACACTTCGAGAAGACAAAAGGTAATCTATAACAAGGCAATGGATATAATTAAGTCTCCCACTATGTTGCAGGGCAGGCAAAATGGACCAAAGAGCTTCCAAATCTAATGATTTATATTAAACTCAATGTGAGTATGTTGATTTTGGTTTTTCTTTTGAGAAGGATGATAAAGATTGGGAGTTTTGCTTGCCTTATGTGGGAAGAGAACTGACTCTCTATTAAAGATTATTACTTTTTCTAAGCTACCTTATATATTCATTTGCTTGTCCTGGGCCTTTGAGAAAAAAAAAAGAACTTTAATCCTGGAAGAATTTTTTGACATACAAAGGTGTAGACAAAACTAAAACCAGAAACTTTTCTTGTCCCTCACTTAATTAACTGGGTGATACTGAACAACTAACGACATTTCTGAGCTTCTATTTCTTCTTGCCAAATAGAGTTGTTGTAATTAGATGAATATGTTAAACATACTTAGTATAATGTCTGGCACATAGTAGGTGCTCAATAAATGTCAAGTCCTCTTACAAGTAATAATTAGGGTTATAAGAACACTATTAGAAGAATTAGAAGAAAGGGATTGAATAGTAAAGAGAGATTAAGACATTAACAACATTTCAAGTGTGAGTCCAGGATGGCTGGTTTTTATAGTGTTAAAAACACATAATAGAAAGTACAAAAACAGACCAGAGATTCTGTAAAATATGAAATACTGTTATTCCAAATGAAACCTATATATCCTAGAAGCTCAATAGTGCTTAACATCTATGAACTTTCAGTGGAACACAGACCTATAATCTACAATGCTTCAAGCAGCATAGGCTTCCGTATCCATGGAAACAAATGTGGAACTCTTGAGATACAAAAGGAGCTTTCAAACTGAATACATTAAGCAGTACACATTGAAGACTAGGATGGCATTTCGGCCTTGGTTTGTTGTTAAGTTAAAAACAGTGCTGAATGTAAAGATGAGAAAGAATGATAGAGTCTAATATCGATTAGAATTGGGATAAACTGGACTGCCTTGCCCGCTGCAGATGGATCCAACCTGGTGACATGACCAAAAGCTTTAAATACAAGCATATCTTTTTCAGGGGGCGATTCCACTTTCAGAGTGCATCCTACTAAAATAAACAAGCACACTGTGGCACAAAGGTTTAAGAACATTCCCATTATTAACAGTGATGGTAAAAGCAAAATCTTCAGATAGAAATAGAAATAGTGATATCCTAGAAACAATGCTTAAGTCCAACAAGAGGCATTTAGTTAAAATACCCAGGATATATATAATCATTTAACAATGCAGATATATTAAGCAATGGAAACATTCATACAGTATAACGCAATGTAATAATTACAATTTTTCTACATTATATTCAAAAACCTATCCAGAAGAGCATGGCCCCTTGTTACTAAAATATATGTATAATGTATAGCAAAGGGCTTGGAAAGATAACTTTCAAAGTATCAGCAATGGTTTCCATTCATTTTCCTTTCTTATAGTTTCACTTTTTATATTGCTCTATGTACTTTTTAACAGGGCTAAAATTTAAGATTTACTGAAATTTAAAATATTTTCATGACTACAAGAAAAAATAAACTGAATTAAAATGTGACATCAAAGTGAAGTCCTCAGTTCTCAATTACCTTATATGCAGACATGACAGCATGGCCGTGGTGCCACCACCAAACACCCACACAGTAAAAAACACAATCAGAAGTGTGGTGCTGAACATCATCTGTCGTGCATAAGTAGCAGTGTCTCGAATGGCCAAGGCAAATGCCATTGCACCACGAAGACCTATGAAAAAGAAGAGAGATGTAATTTCAATAACTTGTCACCAATCCACACTTTCTAAATTCAGAGATAGAAAACACATCCTAAAAACTTAAGATCACGCAGACAAATATGAAATAGGTATCAACCTACCCGAATATGTAAGAATGATAATAGACTTAGAATTTGCTATTGATTTTCATTGGTCTTCTTTTGTTCTTGACATAGGGTCTTGCTACATAGCCCAGGTTGGCCTCAAACTCACAATTCTGACTCAGCCTCCCAAATGATACATCATATATATATCATGTATATATGATATATCAGCCTTGGTTTGTGTGTTAGGTTAGAACACAAAGATAAGAAAGAATGATAATGTGTAACATTGATTAGAACTGGGGCAAACTGGACTGCCTCACACGCTGCAGATGGATCCAACCTGGTAACATGACCTCCAGAGTACATCCTATTAAAATAATCAAACATAAACTAAGGCAGATATATACATAATATATAATTCCATGAGTTTTTGCAATGAGGGGTACATAGAGGGTGTAACTAGTGCTACAGTCAACATAAAGCAT
The DNA here is from genome assembly GCA_023101885.1 of Typhlomys cinereus. Lineage (NCBI taxonomy): Eukaryota > Metazoa > Chordata > Mammalia > Rodentia > Platacanthomyidae > Typhlomys > Typhlomys cinereus. Next base: position 1,962,086 of record JALPQD010000414.1, on the reverse strand, counting down.
TTTCCTCTTATCCAAATTATCTTGTACCACTCCATTACTTCGATCTCTTAATCATCCTGATCTATTCTTTAAACATCATTTCTTTTCTTTATGAAAATTTCATATAATGGAATCACGCAGTACATAAACTTAGAGATTGCCTTTTTTCTCTTACCGTATGTCTTAACTGAGATTCATCCCTGCCATTGTACATAAATAAAACAGTCTGCTCTTTTTAGTGCTGAATTAATTTCCACAGGTACGGATTTACCACAGTCTTTCCCTACTTTCCCATCAAAAGACAGATAAGTACCAGTTTAGTACAAATCCATAGTTATAAAAACAGCCTGGTACTGGCTCCAAAATAGACACACAGATCAATGGATAAGGGTTGAAGACCTAGATATAAGCCCACAAAAATACAGCCATTTGATCTTTGACAAAGGGGCCCAAAGAATCCAATGGAAAAAGAACTGCATCTTCAACAAATGGTGCTGGCAAAACTGGATCTCCACATGCAGAAGATTAAAGCTGGACCCGTACTTGTCACCATGTACAAGACTTAATTCCAAATGGATCAAGGACCTTGATATCAGGCCAGAGACTATAAAAATCATAGTTGAAAAGATAGGGAACTCCCTCGAGCTGACTGGGCTAGGCCAACATTTCCTAAACAGACATCCAATGTCACAGTCACTGCTACCAACTCTCAACAGTTGGGATCTTGTGAAATTAAAGACCTTCTGTTCAGATAAAGAGAATGTAACACGAGCTCAAAGGCAACCCACAGAATGGGAGAAAATCTTCACTAACCACATATCTGATAGAGTTCTACTGTCCAGAATGCACAAAGAACTTAGAAAATTAAACACCAAGGAAACGAATGGCCCAATTAAAAAATGGGCCCTGGGTCCCTTTTCACCCCACCCCGCTCCGCCGGTCGGGACGCGTACGCGAGATCCAGCCGGGCCTCACCGCGTGCCCTAGGACCCCAGGTCAGCCCACAGGGACCCAGCTCCGACTCCCACCATCCAGCCAGAGCCACGCGGGGGCCGAGGGACGAGGAGGACCTCCCCCTGCGCCCGGGCCCCGCCCCAGCTGCCCTTGGGTTAAATAGCTCCACGCCGACTCGCCCATCCTCCCTTTTCACCCCACCCCGCTCCCCAGGTCGGGACGCGTACGCGAGATCCAGCCAGGCCTCACCGCGCGCTCTAGGACCCCAGGTCAGCCCACAGGGACCCGGGTCCGACTCCCACCATCCAGCCGGAGCCGCGCAGAGGCCAAGGGACGAGGAGGACCTCCCACTGCGCCCGGGCCCCGCCCCAGCTGCCCTCGGGTTAAATAGCTCCACGCCCGACGCGCCCATCCTCCCTTTTCACCCCACCCCGCTCCGCCCGTCCGGACACGCACCCAGTCCACCCAGGCCTCACCCCGCGCCCTAGGTAAGTCCCCGTTTGGGCCCCGCCCACCAGTACCCCAGGCCAAATAATTCAGTTTAGTGAAATTGAGAGATCTTAAGAGTTAAAATGACAATGCCAAAGTCAAAGTGCAAATCCATGAGAAGCAACACTCAAGTAAACAAATTTCCCACTGAAGAAATTAATCCCATAATGTTAGACTCCAACAAGAACAAACCCGCGGAAAAAGGCCAAGAAAGCCTGACCCAGGATAACGACTTTCAAAATATGATCATTACCATGTTCAATACTATGAAAGAGGAAATCCGGGAGGAATTACATAATCGAATCAATCGCTTTGAAGAGGAACACAACAGACATCTGGAGGAGTTGAGAAAAACAGTGCAAGAAACAAAAAGTGGCATAGAGCAGTTAAAACAAACTCAAGCAGAGTTTAAAACTGAGCTAAAAGACAAGTTATCTTCAACCCAGAACGCGACAGAGAGTCTTATCAACAGAACTAATGAAACAGAAAACAGAATTTCAGACCTTGAAGATAAAGTGGGAGTACTAACCAGCTCAATGGAAGAGGTTGTTAAAGCCAAAAAGATACTTGAGAGAAATATCCAAGAGATATGGGACACCCTGAAGAAGCCTAACATGCGTATTCATGGAATACCGGAGCAAGAATCTCAAAATACCACCCCTGAGGAAATTTTTCAAACGATCATCAAGGAAAACTTTCCTCATCTAAAAAAAAGAGAGGCCCATTCATATACAAGAGGCATTCCGCACCCCAAACAGATACTACCAAAATAGAAACACACCCCGGCAAATAATAGTTAAAACACTCCACATTCAAGATAAAGAACTGGTGCTGAGAGCTTCAAGGGAGAAAAAACAAGTCACTTTTAAAGGTAAACCTATTAAAATAACAAATGACTTCTCAGTCGAAACAGTAAAAGCAAGAAGAGCTTGGAGAGACATACTTCAAGTATTGAATGAGCAAAAATGTCAACCCAGGCTGATTTACCCTGCAAAACTATCAGTCATGATCGAGGGAGAGAGAAAAATTTTCCAGCACAAAGACAACTTTAAGGGATACATGGCCACCAAACCAAGCCTTCAAAAACTGCTAGAAATGATACTCAAGCGTGAAGAAAAAAACAGGCATATCCAGGAGAACAGAAGGCAAATATAACACCATTAAAAGCGAAGCAATATACTTATAAAAGCTACTAAACATAATAAATGTCTGGAATTAACAATAGTTTCTCCATTATAACACTAAATGTTAATGGGATTAATTCACGGATCAAGAGACACAGATTACAAACTTGGATTAAAAATCACAATCCATCAATCTGTTGCCTGCAGGAAACCCATCTCACCACAAAAGATAGGCACGCTCTAAAAATAAAAGGCTGGTCAACAATTCTACAAGCAAATGGAAGCAGAAAACAGGCAAGGGTAGCCATTATGCTATCAGACAAAGTGGATTTCAAACCAAAAAAAATTATAAGAGACACGGATGGATACTACATTTTAGTCACAGGTACAATTCACCAGGAAGATTTCACAATACTGAACATATATGCACCCAATACGGGCCCCTCCACATTCATTAAGAAAAGCCTACAGCGTCTAAAGCAAGAAATCAACCCCCAAACAATAATTCTTGGGGACTTCAACACCGCCCTCTCTACATGGGATAGATCAAGAGGTCAAAAGCTTAACAGAGACACTATGGAACTTAATGAAACCCTGAAAGAAATGGACCTCACAGATCTCTATCGAACTTTTCACCCACGCACCAAAGAATACACATTTTTCTCAGCAGCACACGGAACTTTCTCCAAAATAGATCACATATTGGGCCACAAAATGAATCTACACATATACAAGAAAGTTGAAATTCTAACCTGTGCCCTATCAGACCACCACAGCCTAAAGCTGGACATCCACAACACATCAAACAAGAGAAAATACACTAACTCCTGGAAACTTAACACTATGATGCTGAATGAGAACTGGATACAGGAAGAAATTAAAAAGGAAATTCAAGATTTCCTGAAAGTGAATGATAACGAAAATACAACTTACCAAAATCTCTGGGACACAATGAAAGCTGTTCTAAGAGGTAAGTTCATAGTTCTTAATGCCCACGTCAAAAAAATGGAAACGTCAGAAATAAACAACTTAACAATGCAGCTTAAAGCTTTAGAGAAACTAGAGCAATCTGATCCCAAAAGCAGTAGAAGAGAAGAGATTAGCAAAATAAGGGGAGAAATATATGAAATCGAGACTAAGAAAACGATAGAAAAAATCGACCAATCAAAAAGCTGGTTCTTTGAAAAAATCAACAAGATTGATACACCCCTAGCTAAACTAACCAAAAGCAAGAGAGAGAAAACTCAAATTAACAAAATTAGAAATGAACATGGAGTTATCACTACTGATACCCAAGAAATCCAGAGAATTATAACATCATATTTCAAAAACGTATACTCTGTGAAGTTTGACAACACAAAAGAGATGGATGAATTTCTAAGTAAACACAACTTACCTAAATTGAATCAGGAAGTTGTGAATTATTTAAATAGTCCTATAACATATAAGGAAATTGAGGAAGTAATCTCGAATCTTCCCACCAAAAAATGTCCTGGACCAGATGGATTCAGCACAGAGTTCTACCAGACATTTAAGGAGTTAATAACACCAATACTCCTTAAACTGTTCCATCAAATAGCAAAGGAAGGAACACTACCAAATTCCTTCTATGAAGCTAATATCGTTTTAATCCCAAAACCTAATAAAGATTCACTTAAAAAAGAAAACTATAGGCCGATCTCCCTGATGAACACAGACGCAAAGATTCTCAACAAAGTCTTAGCAAATCGGATTCAAAAACATATTAAAAAGATCATTCATGGGGACCAAGTAGGCTTCATCCCCGGCATACAAGGTTGGTTCAACATACGCAAAACAATAAATGTAATTCATCATGTAAACCAGTCCAAAGTCCAAGACCACATGATACTCTCGATAGATGCAGAAAAAGCTTTTGACAAGATCCAACAGCCTTTTATGATCAAAACGCTAGAGACAGTAGGAATGGAAGGAACCTTTATCAATATAATGAAAGCTGTATACAACAAGCCCACAGCAAGGATTATGCTCAATGGGGAACAATTGGAAGCATTCCCACTTCGATCAGGAACTAGACAAGGCTGTCCACTCTCACCACTTCTATTCAATATTGTACTTGAAGTCTTAGCTGAAGCCGTAAGACAAGAAAGGGACATAAGAGGGATTCAAATCGGCAAGGAAGAAGTCAAGCTACCCCTATTTGCAGATGACATGATCTTATACCTGAGGGATCCCAAAAACTCCACCAGGAAGCTCCTGGAACTAATTGAGAAGTTCAGCAGGGTGGCAGGATACAAAATAAATGTGCAAAAATCAGAGGCCTTCCTATATGCCCAGAATGAAAGAAGTGAAAAAGCCTTGAGAGAAACCATGCCATTTACTATAACCCCTAAAAAAATGAAATACCTTGGTATAAACCTAACCAAGGAGGTAAAAGACCTTTACAATGAAAACTTTAAAACCCTAAAGAAAGAAATTGCAGAAGACACCAGAAGGTGGAAAGACCTCCCTTGTTCCTGGATTGGCAGAATCAACATTGTAAAAATGACCATCCTACCAAAGGCAATATACAGATTCAATGCTATACCAATCAAAATCCCAAAGCAATTCTCAAAGAAGTTGACCAAACAATCTCAAAGTTCATATGGAGGCACAAAAGACCCAGGATAGCAAAAACAATCCTGAGTAACAAAAACACAGCTGGAGGTATTACCATACCAAACTTAAGTCTATACTACAAATCCATAGTTATAAAGACAGACAGGTACTGGCTCCAAAATAGACACACAGATCAATGGATAAGGATTGAAGACCCAGATATAAGCCCACAAAGTTACAGCCATTTGGTCTTTGACAAAGGGGCCCAAAGAATCCAATGGAAAAAGAACAGCATCTTCAACAAATGGTGCTGGCAAAACTGGATCTCCACATGCAGAAGATTAAAGCTGGACCCGTACTTGTCACCATGTACAAGACTTAATTCCAAATGGATCAAGGACCTTGATATCAGGCCAGACACTTTAAAAACCATAGTTGAAAGGATAGGGAACTCCCTCGAGCTGATTGGGCTAGGCCAACACTTCCTAAACAGACATCCAATGGCACAGTCACTGCTACCAACTCTCAACAGTTGGGATCTTGTGAAATTAAAGATCTTCTGTTCAGATAAAGAGATTGTCACAGGAGCTCAAAGACAACCCACAGAATGGGAGAAAATCTTAACTAACCACATATCTGACAGAGATCTACTGTCCAGAGTGCACAAAGAACTTAGAAAATTAAACTCCAAGGAAAACACTGGCCCAATTAAAAAATGGGCCCTGGAACTTCAAAGAAACTTTACCAGGGATGAAATTAAAATGTCTAACAATTATCTTAAAAAATGCTCCACTTCCTTCGCCATCAGGGAAATGCAAATCAAAACTTCCCTGAGATATCATCTCACCCCGGTCAGGATGGCAAAAATCCACAATACAAACAACGACAAATGCTGGAGAGGATGTGGAGAGAGGGGAACTCTCCTACATTGTTGGTGGGAATGCAGGCTCATACAGCCACTCTGGCGAGCCGTCTGGAGATTCTTAAAGAAATTAAAGATTGAAATGCCGTATGACCCTGCTATTCCACTTTTGGGAATAACCCCCCATGCAGCAGAGGTTCGCCTCGATAGCACAAGCTCGACCATGTTCATAGCAGCACTGTTTACAATAGCAAAGTCATGGAATCAACCTAAATGTCCAACAGTTGACGAGTGGATAAGGAAACTGTGGTACATCTATACAATGGAGTACTACTCAGCCATCAAAAATGATGAATTACTGGAATTTGCTGGGAAATGGATGTCATTAGAAAGAATTACATTAAGTGAAGTATCCCAAACCCAGAAAATTAAGCGCCGTAAGTACTCCCTAATAGGTGGCTCCTAGTACCAAACTCACCCAGCCCACATTGAGACACTCAAAAGTAAACCTATGTAACACAGTAATTGCAAGGATTATGAACAAGAGAGATGGGTTAGGAGGGCCACACCAGAAACAAAGAGAGAGGAGACCATGTTACAGCAGAGAAAATAGGCCTCCATCAAGGTCTGCAAGTAAGTAATGAGAAACCTGGTTAAGTTCACAGACGTTCTTTCCTGATCTCACCAGAAGGGGAGGGCATATAGTCTAGCAGATGAAAAGTAATCATTTTGCAAATGGGTGATGGACCCCTCCCTCAGTGAGGTTTCCTACTCTTATTACATCTACCCTTGAATGTGCTATTACAACAAGACTCCAGTTTAACAGCTTTTTGTCTCTGGCCAGGGGGTGACATACAGTGCCCAGCAGAATGGAGTGAAGGGAATTGCAGGAGCAGCAAAACTGCAAAAGAAAATCAACAAACCACAATCCAGAACTTCAGAGACTCTATATCAATCACATAGAACTAGGACAGCCTAATCTCTCCCCATCCTGGAGCTCAGGGACATTTGCGGAAGAGGGGGCGGTAAGATTGTAAGAGCAAAAGGATGGGAGGAGCAACGATTTGCAAGATTCTCAACAATAGTTGGGGCCAAAGCAATCATAATGGGACTTTGCATGCCCTGCGCAATGTCCAGCGCACTGTTGCCCTCATAAAGTCTAGCATCTGTTAAGGGCACTGAGACCCCTGGAGGCAAGGGATTGACAGCCATAGTAGTGATCTTATGCTTAAGGGGAACAAGAGAAAGGGCTTATGGAAATGCCACTGGGTCCTTATATGTCATCGGAGAGGAGGACCCAGAGGAGAGTTAGGCGTACACAATAAAGGACTCTCTGGGAATTGGGGGGGAGGCACTGGGGGAAGGGGAGGGGGAGGAGGGGGGAGGGAGGGAACTGGTAAAAAATTTTAAAATGTATAATTAAATTTTTAATAAAAAAAATAAATAAATTTTAAATTTCTACTATCTTATACTAATTAAAAAAAAAATGGGCCCTGGAACTTAAAAGAAATTTTACCAGGGATGAAATTAAAATGTCTAACAAATATCTTAAAAAATGCTCCACTTCTTTAGCCATCAGGGAAATGCAAATCAAAACTTCCCTGAGATATCATCTCACCCGGGTCAGGATGGCAAAAATCCACAATACAAACAACAAGAAGTGCTGGAGAGGATGTGGAGAGAGGGGAACTCTGCTGCATTGCTGGTGGAATGCAGGCTCATACAGCTGCTCTGGCGAGCCGTCTGGAGAGTCTTAACGAAATTTAAGATTGAAATGCCATATGACCCTGCTATTCCACTTTTGGGAATAACCCCCCATGCAGCAGAGGTTCGCCTCGATAGCACAAGCATGACCATATTAATAGCAGCACTGTTTACAATAGCAAAGTCATGGAATCAACCCAAATGTCCAACAGTTGACGAGTGGATAAGAAAACTGTGGTACATCTATACAATGAAGTACTACTCAGCCATCAAAAATGATGAATTACTGGAATTTGCCGGGAAATGGATGTCATTAGAAACAATTATATTAAGTGAAGTATCCCAAATCCAGAAAGTTAAGCGCTGTATGTACTCCCTAATAAGTGGCTCCTAGTACCAAACTCACCCAGCCCACATTGAGACACTCAAAGGTAAACCTATGTAATACAGTAATTGCAAGGATTGTGAACAGGAAGGATGGGGTTGGAGGGCCACACCAGACACAAGGAGAGAGGGGACCATGTTACAGCAGAGAAAATCGGCCTCCAAGGAATGCAAGTAAGTAATGTGACACCTGGTTAAGTGCACAGACGTTCTTTCGTGATCATGTACAAATGAGGGGATATGATCTCACCAGAAGGGGAGGGCACATAGTCTGGCAGATGAAAGGTTATCATTTTGCAAATGGGTGACTGACTCCTCCCTCACCGAAGTTTCCTGCTTTTATTACATCTACCCTTGAATGTGCTATTATAACAAGACTGCAGTTTAACAGTTTTTTGTCTCTGACCAGGGGGTGACATACAGTGCCCATCAGGATGGAGTGAAGGGCATTGCAGGAGCAGCAAAACTGCAAAAGAAAACCAACAAACCACAATCCAGAACTTCAGAGACTCTATATCAACCACATAGAACTAAGCCGCCTAATTTCCCCCCATCCTGAAGCTCAGGGACAGTTGCGGAAAAGGGGGCAGTAAGATTGTAAGAGCAAAAGGATGGGAGGAGCAATGATCTGAAGATCCTCTACACTAGTTAGGGCTGAAGCAATCATAATAGGACTTTGCATGCCCTGCGCAATGTCCAACACACTATTGACCTCACAAAGTCTAGCATTAGCTAAAGGCACCAAGATCCTTGGAGGCAAGGGATTGACAGCCACAGTAGTGATCCTATGCTTAAGGGGAACACGAGAAAGGGTTCAGGGAAATGCCACTGGGTCCTTGTATGTCATCGGAGAGGAGGACCAAGAGGAGAGTTATTCATATACAATAAAGGACTCTGGGAATTGGGGGGGAGGCACTGGGAGACGGGGAGGGAGGGAAGGGGAGCAGGGGGTTCAGGGGGAGGAGGGGGGGGGAGGGAACTGGTCTACCTATTAAGTTTGTATGAGCGGAAATAATAAAAAATGTTAAAAAAAAAAAGTACCAGTTTTTTTAGTGGTGTAGTCCTGTAATCCCAGCAAGATGGGAGGCCGATGCAGAAGAATCACAAGTTCAATGTCTGTTTGGACTACAGAGAAAGTTCAGGGATAGCCTAAACAATCTACACCCCATCTTAGAAAAAAAGTTAAGTGCTAGCTTCAGCAGCACGTCATATACTAAATCGGAGGGCTGGAGAGATGGCTCAGAGGTTAAGCCTTTGTCTTGCAAGCCGGACCTGAATTCAGATTCCCACATCCCACATAAAAAACACCAGACAGAAATAGCATGTACTTCTGGCCCTGAAAGGTAGAACCTGGGAAACCTCAAAGCAATAAGAAAGTACAGCAGTCCAGGATGATTACTGAAGTCATCCTCTGGCATCCACGGGTGTACACAGTGCCCCCACACACACACCTATATTTACACATGCAAAAATAAAATAAATAAAATTGTAAAGGTACAGAGATTCGCATGGCTTTTGTGCAGGGATGACATGTAGACTTTGGAAGTGTTTCAAATTTAAAAACATAAAGACAGAGGACTGTGAGATAGTTCAGCAAGTAAGGCAAACTTGCTTGCAAATCTGGCAACCTGAGTTCAATTCCCAGAAGCCCACAAAGTAGTCCTGTATTCCACCCATGTGTCATGGCATACATGCATATGCATTCTCTCTGACTCTCTCTCTCAATTAATTTTTTAAAGGGCTGGGGACATAGCTCAGTAGTAGAGGGCTAGACATACATGAGGCCCTTGGTTCAAAACCCAGTACTTAAAAAAAGACAAGTTTTTTTTCCCCAACTTGCAGCAATTATGAATAGATTTGCTATAAGCCTTCACTTAACAGATTTTTCTGTAAAGGTGCATTTATCTTTAAATCAATTACTTTATGTCACATATTTTGGAATGAATGATTTTTAAACAATATGGAAAACTCCCCACAGAATGGAATGAGAAACATTACAAGAAATTTTTACTTGAGGATAAACGTCAATGTTTCTAAAAAAAAAAATCTATGTTTCTAGCTTGAGTTTCAAGTCACGTAAGCATATGTTTATGAATGATTGCTTTGGATAGACAGGAAAGGAAAGCTATAACTTACCAGCAAACATCATCATATGTTGGAAATTTGATCCAATTTTACTTCTTCTACCCAAATTAAGTAGAAGAGACAGGGGGTAAATGTTGGCAGCTCTTCCCAAGAAAATAGCAATCTATAATTATTAATAGGTTAAGGATAATTTCATTTTACTATTAATATCACTTAGGGGCTACACATTCAATATGGTGAAGCATTATTCTAAAAAGCTCAAATTTTCACATATAATTTCATGACACCATTGTCTAATATAATGCTATCATCCACTAGAACTTTCTGCAGCAATGGTAATGTCTACATCTGCATTGACCAGTACACTGAATATTTGAATCTAAAGAACTGAAATTTTAGTTTTATTACCTTCAAAGTAATTTAAATTTAAATAGGCTCACATGGCTAGCTGCTACCAACAAGGCAGTGTAAGCCTAACATGTAGGAAATTCATTAGATGAAAGAAAATATATACAGAAGTGGAGCTTATTTACTGCATTTTAGAGTTATTAATAATAGAACAGTTCATTTCCACTGCAATGTTAATAGGAAAAAGAGTGATTTGTTTAACTTTCCCCTTCCTTCCTTTCTTCCTTAGAACACAAAAAAGGGCAGCTGGGCCACTGCATGCCACTGAAATTCCTGCTGAATATGCATTTGCAGCCTGCTGAAATTCATGTGAATTCTGAAGGGTTTTTACTGAATTTAAATCCAAGTGAATTCTGATGGGTTTTAACTGAAACACAATTTTGATAACTTTTTCTCCATTGGCTGTCTGCAGAAAGCTGTGCTTTCAATTGCAAATTTCATTTTATGGTTTATAATACAGTCCCAATCCCCACATTTCCTAAAAGGGATATAAAGTAAAAGGGAAATTAGCACTAAAAAATGAAACAATATGGTGGAAACTGTGCTGACACACATAACCTTGAAAGTGAATGGGATTCGTTAAGACTAAAGGTAAAAGGAACTGTACATTAGAACTATTAGCAGGCCATGGTGGCACATGCCTGTTATTACAGCATTTGGAAGACAGAGGGAGCAGAAGTTCAAAATCTGCCTTGGCTACATAGTACATTTGAAGCCAGTCTGGGATACATGAGACCCTGTTTCATAACCAGGGGAAACTTAGCTGAAGCCATAAGACAAGAAAGGGACATAAGAGGGATTCAAATCGGCCAGGAAAAAGTCAAACTATCCCTATTTGCAGATGACATGATCTTATACCTGAGTGATCCCAAAAACTCCACCAGAAAGCTCCTGGAACTAATTGAGAAGTTCAGCAGGGTGGCAGGATACAAAATAAATGTGCAAAAATCAGAGGCCTTCCTATATGCCCAGAATGAAAGAAGTGAAAAAGCCTTGAGAGAAACCATCCCATTCACTATAGCCCCTAAAAAAATGAAATACCTTGGTATAAACCTAACCAAGGAGGTAAAAGATCTTTACAATGAAAACTTTAAAACCCTCAAGAAAGAAATAGCAGAAGACACCAGAAGGTGGAAAGACCTCCCTTGTTCCTGGATTGGCAGAATCAACATCGTGAAAATGACCATCCTACCAAAGGCAATATACAGATTCAATGCTATGCCAATTAAAATCCCAAAGCAATTCTTTAAAGAAGTTGACCAAACAATCTCAAAATTCATATGGAGGCGCAAAAGACCCAGGATAGCAAAGACAATCCTGAGTAACAAAAACACTGCTGGAGGTATTATCATACCGAACCTTAGTCTATATTACAAATCCATAGTTATAAAAACAGCCTGGTACTGGCTCCAATATAGACACACAGATCAATGGATAAGGACTGAAGACCCAGATATAAGCCCACAAAATCACAGCCATTTGGTCTTTGACAAAGGGGCCCAAAGAATCCAATGGAAAAAGAACAGCATCTTCAACAAATGGTGCTGGCAAAACTGGATCTCCACATGCAGAAGATTAAAGCTGGACCCGTACTTGTCACCATGTACAAGACTTAATTCCAAATGGATCAAGGACCTTGATATCAGGCCAGAGACTATAAAAACCATAGTTGAAAGGGTAGGGAACTCCCTCGAGCTGACTGGGCTAGGCCAACATTTCCTAAACAGACATCCAATGTCAGTCAC
>JALPQD010000414.1:1807275-1944775 GCA_023101885.1 Typhlomys cinereus | reverse complement strand
AATAGAAATAGCACAGGAAAAAAATAAGAAATTCTTGTTTTACTCAAAAAACTATACATATTTAAATATATTCTTTTTTTAAATTCAATTGTGTGTGTATGCATGAGTGCGTGTGTGTATGTATGTGTGTGTGTGTAGAACCACGGACGAATTCGGGAACCACCATGGACCATCTCCACCTCCTCCTTGTTTACTTTGCCCCGGGATTCACAGACTCCGCCCTACCAGGACCAGAAACGCAGGCCGCCCCCGCATCTGCTTGGCGTCTATACATGGGGTCTAGGATCTGAACTCAGGACCTTCCGCCTGCAAGACAGAGGCTTAACCCTGAGACACCTCTCCAGCCCCTTTAAATATATTAACCACTCCTCCAAATCCACATGAAAATCTCAAAAGTGAATACATGATAAAGGATACGAATGCTCCTACAACAAATGTTGGGTTGAAGACATGGTTCTGAAAGGTGAAAAGTGTCAGCCCCATGTAGGAGAAGATGAAATTCTCTGCCAAGAAATTGAGAAGCTCGAACAACTGAAAGGAAATTTTACAAGGTTAGTCCAGTAAACAAGCTGTAAAATGAGAAAACATTACTAAGATAAATGAAGCACATTTCAAATATACAAAGTCTATGCTTAACCCCTGAAAATACATGACCCAGAGGGGAGTGAATGAAGAAATGACATTTCCAGTTGAACCTAAAGAAAGAGCCAGAAACACTGTGACCCCTGCTTCCCCAAATCAGATCCCTCTTCCAGATCCCCATTATGGGTTCTTCTCCTCCTCCTCCCATGTGGATTTTTCTGTTTAAAAGCTCTTGAGTACCTGCCACACTGCCTACTATAGCTCTCATCACTCTTTGTCTATGATGCTGCAAGAGCCCAGCATTAAGCCTGGCATCCCAATTTCAGTACCATCCGAAGACTCTCTCCAAAAAATGACAGTTTCAAGATATTTCCTTCTTTTTTTTAATTTTTATTTTTTTATTTATTCAATTGTGCGTGTGTATGTATGTGTGTGCATGTGTATGTATGTGTGTGTGTGTAGAACCACGGACGAATTCGGGAACCACTATGGACACCTCCACCTTCTCCTTGTTTATTCGGCCCGGGATTCACAGGCTCCGCCCTACCAGGACCGGAAACGCACACCGCTCCTGCTTCCTCCTGGCGTCTATACGTGGGGTCTAGGATCAGAACTCAGGACCTTCCGCCTCTCCGATATTTCCTTCTTTAAGAGTGCGGAGACACAGTTCAACTCCTTTTGCCCTGGCACAGAACTCTAGATGCCCACTCTCCTATTTCTTCCACTTTCAGTTCACTCTGGGGCTCTCATGTCCCCTTATTTGGAGAACAAGCCTGCTATAGACAGGATTTCTCTATCACTGTATAATAACATGCATTCGGCATTCCCCCTCCCCCTGCTGCCTGCCAAACCCCATCCCACTCATATCACAGCCTCGTCAAGCATTGTTAGCAGCTGTGGGTATGTGAGACTTGCTGAGTAAAGTGAAAGCCCTCTGTAAGCTCCTATCCTGTTACTCAGGGTCGTTTTCTGTCCCTGTGGTTTTCCATGAATCTTCTGCCCCACAACAAAGGAAGGACTTAACCTGGGCTCAGGAGCCAAAATGCCAATGCTTAAACCATGCCTTCTCCACTTGCTAGTTCTATGATTTTGGACAAGTTAATTGACTTGGGGGAGGATAGGAAGGGAGAAGAGTATTGGGATAAGGGTTTCACTATGTAGCCCAGGCTGGTCTTGAACTCCTGATTCTCTTACATCTATCACCCAAGTGCTTTGATTATTAGTATGCACCACACACTTGGCTTAAGCTTTTTAAATATTTTATTTTATTTTATTTTTTATTTTATAGGAGACACAGGGAACATGTGCCACAGTACACATGTGGAGGTCAGAGGACAACTTTCGGAAGTTGGTTCTCTCCTTCCCCCATATGGTCTCTAGGGATAAAACCTGTGCAGCCATCTCATTGGCCCATAGTTAATCTTTTTAAAAGCAGAACTGGAAGGACTGAGGAAGCTGCTCAGTGGTAAACCACTTGCCTACTAGGCAAGAGACCCTGGGTTTAATCCCTCAAAATGCAACAAAAAAGCAGCCTCACTACAAAATAAGAATAAATATGAAAATGAGTGTGCATTTTTCTTTAAACTTGCTCCTGTAAATACTCAAGCCAAGATTTGAAGCAAGAGCAAATCCAAACTCTTAGCTCTAATACAGAACCTAGGGTAAATTTTTTTTATTTATTCAATTGTGCACGCATGCGTGTGTGCGTGTGTGTGTGTGTGTGTGTGTGTGTGTGTGTGTGTTGTGTGTGTGTGTGTAGAACCATGGACGAATTCAGAAACCACCATGGACGGCTGCCACCTCCTCCTTGTTTACTCTGCCCTGGGATTTGCATGCTCCGCCCTACCAGGACCAGAAACACAGGCCATCTCCCCCTTCCCCCCGCTTCCGCAGGGCTTCTATACGTGGGGTCTAGGATCTGAACTCAGGATCTTCAGCCTGCAAGGCAGAGGCTTAACCCCTGAGCCACCTCTCCAGCCCCCTAGGGTAATTTTTTTTAATTTATATTATTTATAAGGTTTTACACAAGAATTCATGTCATTCTTGTGCCTACCTAATTAGTCAATCCCAACTTCCTGCTTTCTCCCATCACAAGCTTTTTTCTTCCCCACCAGTATCAGAGAGTAAATATTTGAAGCTTTGTAGGTCACAGAGTCTCTGTAACAACTCAGTCCTGCTGGTGTAGCACAAAAGCAGCAACAGATTACACCTTAAAAGGTAGGTGTGGGTCTGTGCTGACCTTATTTGTTAATGGACATTGAAATGAAGTTCTATATAACTCTCATGGGTCACAAGATATTCTCCTGAGTCTGTTAAAAATATAACAACTTTCAGAGCTCACAGACTGGCCAAGGCCAGATTTAACCAAGGACCCTTGTTTGCTGATCTATGTTCTATCTTCTTATTGCCTTCTATTTCTGCTTTGCCTGTTTTCCCTAGGCCATTCCAAACCTTTTCCATCCTTCAGATGTACCATTTCCTCTCTGATAGCATCCAAATCCTCAAGATTCCAACTGTTTCCCCTCCTCTCTTACTTCTTGCATAACAGCAACCCAAACATACAAGGTAGGATTTCTACCACTTGTATGTATCGTCTATATGCAAAGTTCAAACCACCAATAAGACCAAAGCCTCTTAGCTTGTGGTTTTTATTTGCTACCTAGGAAAATGCTGAACCCTAGTTGCTTTTCTTCTCTATATTTAGTGTTCTGATTTAATTGGCAAAAAGGATTTGCAACCTCAGTGTAAATGCTTAGGTAGCAGAACTTAATTTCTTTTGAAGAGTTAAGAAAAGACTAGGCCATACACTAAATTTGCAGATCAGGGATGTAAAGGGGAAAAAAAAGGAAGCTGTTACTCTTGTTTAGTATTGGTCCTTTCTGGATACATACAGCTATTTTGAACCATCTGCACAACCAAAAGCTCCTAGTTCTCAGTGCAGTCATCATTAAGGATGCACGTGTTTCTATTTCAGATATTATACTTTCTATGTGAATTTAGCTCATAAATCTCCTAAGACTAGAAAATTCTTTACTTATTTCCTTCATAATGCTTTCTGGGTAGCCTGCTCATGTGGTACCCAGCCAATGGCAATCCCCTGACTTCAGATGTATGGAAGCAGCTACATCGCAGGGCCTGAGAAGACTGAAGGAAGTTAGTCTTTTCAGCAGATCTAGTCAGGTTGGAATTGAACCCCAGATACGCTACACAGCAGCAGTTCTAGTCAAGTCAAAATGGGCTTCCACAAATATTCCTCCTAAAAGTCACTGGCTTCAGAAGACACCAAGAAAAGTACAATGCTACAGCCTCTGGTTATTCTAATCTACTGCCACCTAAAAGAGTCATCCTTTAACTTGCCAGTTCCATTTAATTCTACATTGAAAGGAAAAGTGGACCACAAATTAAAAGGATCACAGATTGTTTTTAAGTTGGAAAAAAACTATTTCGCAAAAAGGGGAAAAATGTATTCACCCATTATAAAGTTCTCTTACCTGCTTCGTTCTATGCTGAGAGTCTGTGGACAAATTATTGTATGTGTAATGTGCCTGTGTGATGCCACAAAACAATACTGCAACCACACCTGCAAAGACAGCAAATTCCAAGTTCACATAAAAGGAAGATTCTCAGACTTTATATGAGGTTCTTATTTTATACAAGTAGATTCTATCTTAGTTTTGACATTTTCATTTATTTTGACTTATTTTGTTGAGAGGAACCAATTGTTCCACTGAAAATCTTTTTAACATTCTGACAAGCTAAATTCCAACCCTAAGAAACATATTCAAATACTAAAGGAGCTATAGGAGAAGTGGTTCTCTAAGTCTTTCCTCAGGGGGTTTATGATCCAAAGTAGAAAGTCACCCACCTGTGAAACCCCATGCTTCTGCCAAGAGGAAGGTGCTCCAAGACATCAAGAAGAACAGGCCCGTCTCTAGCAACTGGAACTCCCGCAACTTGGTAAATTTTGTCACGTAAGACTGTTAAGCTTGGTAACAAGATCTCAGAGTGTATAAGTATGACTAGAAGAATAGCCGATGAAGGCAGCTATGAAAGTAAGACAAGGGTTCTTGAGCCTTTCTAGCACAAAAGCCACAAAATAAGGAGGCGCTGAGGTGAAAAAACACTTAGAATGAGATCCTGCTGAAAAATGAGGCGATCTCACAGCTTAGGTATTCCTAGTGATTTATGGATATCACATACCTTGCCAGAAATCACAAAGCAAAAGAGAGAGAGGAGACCCACAGCCTAGACATGCAACCATTCCAAGTCTATTGTGTAGCCCAAAGCACTACAATGACAACAATTTTCACTGATAGAAACATGCAAACTTACATGAGATTTCCCATGTGATCCTCTAATTCATCTGCTATATACAGTATTTTTTCCATGATGACAAAACTGAGGCACTTTGTTCACTTTATACTAATCTAAAACATATTTGTTGGGTGACAGTGGAAGGGCCTTTGCCAAGTTATAACAAACCTCAAGCTAAAATCTACAGTCATTTCACTGAACTGTGTACTGTAACAAATGATGAACAAGATATACTTCCTAGCCTTAGGGACCATGTACCAGGGAAGAGATGGTATCTGTGCTGGCTCTCTTCAAAACCCTTCACGCCTTACTGCCCTTTATACCTCAGCTCACCTATTAAAAAGCCATTAGAGAAGTTTCTTCAACACAAAACTGTAGTATAGCAAGCCAAGATATTCTTCAAGAAGACATTTGCTTCACATGAAAATGTTTTAAAAGATTTATAGCTAGAAACGTCAGCAACCGTCCGGTCCTACTCAGGTTTCCCCACCTTCCACCCTCCTACACTGGATCCAAAGAGCTGAAGCATCAAAACTATCATCTTTGCATCTGCCACATGGCAGGGGCCATGTTTGTCCTTTTTAATCTCTGATACCCAGAACACAGCATCTGGCATATTCAGAAGGCAATCAGGAAATATCTTCTGAATGAATATAAGAAAGATTTGCCTGATATTTCTCATAGGTAGTCAGTGACAGCAGAAAGACTGTAACTCAGGTCCTTTGGACTCCCAGTCCAAGGCTCTGTTAATCAATGCTTGCAATTAGGAGAGATGGGATGAACCATATATCTTCATACTCCGTATGTCATCATGGTCATACATTTTCTGCTTGTTCCATTATGTAAAGAGTAGAAGACAGCCAGATGACCAGCGACATAGAAGTTTTTAGAAATATATTTACTTATGTCAATTTAATAATCTCCAATGTTAAAAAAAATTCACCTTTAAAGGGATACTGTGTCTAACCAGATACTCTTGAATTAGAAGTTTTAGGGGCACCTGACATTGTGATTCATGCCAGTAATGCTGACACTCAGGAAACTGAGGCAGGAATTTGAGTCCAAGGTAAACCTGAAACAAGGAGACCCTGTTTCAAAAAAAGAGGAAGGAGGTATGGGGAATGCAGCTTATTTGGTAAGAGTGCTTGCTTGGTATGCACAAATCCCTGATTTGATCTCCAACTCCGTAGAAACTGGGTGTGGTAGTACACAGCTGCATTCCTATGACTCTGGCCACAGGTAATCAGAAGTTCAAGGTCATTCTTAGACACACAGTGAGTTCCAGGACAGCATGACATTCTTGAGACCCTGTTTTAGGCCTCTGAGCCTATGCAAAAACAATATAATTTGTAAACTGACATATTAGCACAAATTGCTGCTTTATATTTTATAACAATTTCTGGATCATAAGGTTAATGCTTATAAAACAATCTCAGTAAGTTAATGAGAAAAGATAAACATAATAAGAGGATATTAAAGCTGTCACCACTCCTGTAGCAGCACCCATGGCAAATGATCCACTGAAGATCCCAAGGAAGATCCCAATAGACTTGAACATGGCAGTGACATCAAATGTGTGGCTGTTGTCTCCGGCTGGTTGGTATGCCACTATTGAGCTACAAAAAGATGATTGCTCTCAATTTCATCATAAAAGCAACTTGTACTCTCAACTATCATCTAAATTTATAGGACATAGGACACATCTGTAATCTCATTACTTGGGAAACTAAGGCAGGAGCTCACCAGCGCTAGATCAGCCATGGCTATACAGTGAGATCCTGTATCAAAAACAAAACAAAACAAAACAAAACAAAACAAAACAAAACAAAACAAAACAAAACACAGACAGACAAACTGGATTTTGTCGATTTGTTTTTAAGAGAGAGGACATTAGGTTGGGAGGAACACTGACTGAGAGGCAACAAGGGAATTGAAAGGGAGGTGACCATGATTAAAATACTTGTGTATGTGTAGCAAGTTTTCAAAGAATAAATGAAAGTTCATTTTTTAAACATCTTCTAGGACAGAACTTGAAATCCAAAATCAGAGGGACAAAAAGATCCTCAAACATCTAGATATGAATTTCCAAAATAAGAACAACTTATCCAAAAAGCCCTGTAGTACATCCAGCTAGCAAGAAACTCAGGGCTGGAGATGGCTCAGTTCACCAGCACCTACATAAAAAGCCAGGCATAGCAACACATGCCTGCAGCTGCAGAGACAGGCAGATCTCAAGAGCTCCCTGGTCAGCCAGCCTAGCTGAATCAGCGAGTTTCTGATTCAGTGAAAGACTCTAGTCAGTGCACTGAGGCAAAGAGTGATAGAGGAAGATTTCTGACCATCTTGCTCTGGCCTCTGTATACACACTTGTGCACTCATGCGCATATACCACATAACACACACACACACACACACACACTAAACAAAAAAGAAAACACAGCTTTTTAAAAAAAAATGACAGTTTCAGGGTAGAATATTGTAAAGGTCTCTATATAAAAGTTGTACCAAATCTTTTGATCTTCAATAGTAGGCCATATTATTTGTGTGTATGTGTGTGTGTGTGTGTGTGTGTGTGTGTGTGTGACAGAGAGAGAGAGAGGGAGAGAGAGGGAGATTATGTTGAAGAACTACTTGCTCTGAGTACCTCAAAGCCCTAATAAATTAATGGAAACAAACCAATTTAAAAAATTCAACTTGTTTTCAGTGAAGGCAGAAGAATATAAAAGAATATTGTTAATCCTTAACCCAGTCACATTTTGTTTTTCTTATGGGAAAAAGAAGGTAATGAAAGACCTTTCCAACTTTGCGAATAGCAGAATGGGCCAGATTCCTAGTACCTATTCACTCACTGAAATAGACTTCTATAGAAAAAAATGGCTCAAAAGACCTTCCAAGAAATTAGAATCCACTCAATAGTATTTTGAGCGTACCCAGCTGGATCCTCCACACTTCTAAAAGAAAAGTCACTCTGTGCCAAGTCAAGACAGGCAATTACGAGGGACACTCTCCATCTTGAACTCAAAGTCCAAACCTGGTCTGAAAAAGCTTGTTTTGGAACAGTCACCCCAGGAAATAGAAATGGCTGAGAAAAATCGCTCTTGCTAGCAAGTCTCTGCCAACAGAGCTTACACAGCTAAATCAGTTTTCATCTCAGCTAATTGAGGTATCAGCATTATAAAAAATAGACTCAAAAACACCAAATAAGTGATGTGATGTTGCAAAAAAAAAAAAAAAAGAAAAACACATTCCTGAGAAACATCATAATAAATTCTCCCTGTGGTTACTGCAATAACTTTTTCCCTGGCTCAAGGCTACAAATGTACTTGCCATACCATGTCTAAAAAGTTTTTTTTCATACTTCTCAGGTTAAATTACTGAAAATCTAAGCCTAAACAAAATTTTCTAATTTGTATCTACTTTAATTGAAGCACAACATCATTTTCTAGTAATGACATTAAGAAATTTTGAGACAAACTTAAATGAAAATTTTACATATTTATGATTAAATGTCCAAAATAACTATATTATTTTGAAACAAAGATTCAATACTGCTTTTAGTAAATACATAATGACTTTTAGTATCAAAATAACTTTTCACGAAAAAGTTATCACCATGCATGCGATCTAACCACATTGCAACATTAGTGTCTACCACCTTACAGGAAAGCAAACATATTGTTACAACAAACTTTTCTCTCTTTGGCAGTATTTTTCTAGATACTTGAGAAAACAAAATATCCATGTCATGTCTCCTGAGCTGGCTCTCCTTGGACTACGTCAAATAAATTCAAGATTTACACTATGATTACTTTATTAGTCCTCCATCATTAAAATGAATAAGGTGACAGACATGGAAAACATGGTGGGATTGTCTTCCACTGAGGCAAATACTGCTTCTGGACTGAAATCTGAACTCATTTTTCCCTATCAGTAAACATTTTATCTTGTGGCATAAATACATTTATGAATTCTTTAAGATCCTAAAAGCAGGGGGGGACAAAAAAAAAAAAAAGATCCTAAAAGCAATGTGATATACTGTCAAAGGGGAAGAAGATCACCCCGTCATCTACTACCATGACAAATATCTTTTTCTTCTGTATTTATCCCCCTCACTTTGTTGCATACAGACTACTTCATATTTAGGTATAATCATAATTCAATCAGTAAAATTTTGAATTCCTTTTTTTCTTATTCTGACAGGGTCCCATGTAGCCAGACTGGTCGTGAACTTGCTATTTAACTGAGGAGGATTTTGAGCATCTGATGTGCCTGCTAATTGAGGTATGCCTGCCAGAAATACCCCCAACCTTGAATTAATGTTTCTCTCTCCTGCCAAGTGAGGCATGCATCACTCCATGTGATACTGGGGATTGAACCTAGGGCTTTGAACATGCTAGTTAAGCATCCTACCAGTGGTACTGCATCTCAGGTACATGGGTTTTTTGTTATAGTTGTGTTTTTTTTTTTTCTTTGTGCGAGCACACGTGCACATGTGTGTGTGTGTGTGTGTGTGTGTGTGTGTGTGTATCAGAGGGCACTCTGTGTACCTCTGGAAGCCTAAGGGTGACTTCGGGAATCACCCCGGATTGCTTCCTTCCTCTTTGCTTTGCTCTCAAGTTTCCCAAGCTCCTCCTTCCAGGGCAGGAAGTGTAAGCTGCCACCATCCTGCCTGACATTTTTATGTGGGACCTGAAATCCAAGCCTAGGACCTTCTGCTTGTAAGGCAGAGACTTAACCCCTAAGCCATCTCTCCAGGCCAGATTCATGGTTTGGAATTCTACTTTTTTGTGATCTTTACATGCCTGAAGTACACAATTACAAAAATAACCATTATTAACAATCATGTGTTGTTTACTGACCTAGCAATAAAAAAAATAACCACTTATTTTAGCGTGAAGTTAAGCAGTTGGCCAAATTTTTAATCCACTGTATTCCCTCTTTTATAAAATGCAAATAG
This sequence comes from Typhlomys cinereus, assembly GCA_023101885.1. NCBI lineage: Eukaryota > Metazoa > Chordata > Mammalia > Rodentia > Platacanthomyidae > Typhlomys > Typhlomys cinereus. The sequence goes on along the minus strand of JALPQD010000414.1, from coordinate 1,934,922 downwards.
TTGTAAAAATATTTAAAGTGCTGTGAATTTGTCTCCAAACTAATTTATGGTCAGTTCACTCAGCAGAATACTACATATATTATGCTTGAATTACATTAAATTTATACGTTTACCTCATATAGCAATGTACACAGAAAATAGGTTAAAATATTAATTTTTTTCTTAAAAAAAGAACAAAAGTTGGGCATGTTAGAACACTCCTATTGTCCCAGGATTCAAGAGGCTGATGTAGGACAATCACAAATTTTGAGGCCAAATTTGCTGACTATTATTAACCCATTAGGGCAATGAGAAAGGAACATTTATTGGTAAGGTGATTAAATATAAAATAATTGTCTAGGACAAGGAACTGATATTAAAATAACTGCCTACGCTTTCTTTCTGTTAGTGCTGGTGGTCTTGCATGTACTGGAAATTTCAATGATCTTTATGGTTTCCTGTCTTTCTAACACATAAATTACAATCGCGCTATCTCTTCCTTCCTTTCAAACAGCATATAACTTTTATTCTGCTTCTATCATCATTGAAAGAACTTAGATTTACCATCAGCATCAAAGTTAGTTGTAGTCTTTAGGTTTTAATTCTTAAATTAATTTTATATTAGTTATATAAGCTGCAAAAAAAATTCAGCAATAAACACAGCAGGGAGGGGGTACCATTTACATACACTGTATTCACAAAAGAAGGATTTGACTTTTAAACTATCATCTAGTGTTACAGTCCAGAAAGAATTTCTCTTTGTAGTAAGGCAACAGTGGCAGGCAGGCTATACAAACTGGAGTCAGCAACGTATTATTCTTTTATGGCTAGCGAAGTAGAAATGGAGGAGTAAAAAGAAAAAGAAAACATGAAGGATTTTTCCTTCTTACTCACTGAAGGTTTGGGGATAAGGTAAGACAACTATCTATTATGGTTCTAGACTTCCTCAGTAACAGTGGGTGGCTAGGTATGAGCTATACCGGCAAGCAGGTACCTTATGATAGGCACAAAAACTTCTGTAATCAGATGAAAGTTATTCTCATTCAATAACTATCTTTAATCTTCAATAAAAGGTAGATTTAACACTTCCAAAAGTGGAAATGTTTCTCAGATGAGTATACTATTTAGCTTTTGAAAAACTGTTGTTTGTGGTTTATGTTGAATGTGTTTATTTGTGGGGAAGTATGCATAGGTTCATGAAAGACAAGGGTCAACCTCGGGTGTTGTTCCTCAGGAACTACCCATCTAAACGAGAGAGAAACATTAATTCAAGGTTGGGGGTATTTCTGAATTATCAAGCTGGAAAAATACAAAACGTGGACAAATTTCTATGGGTGAAGCTGTAAGGTAGTTAAAGTATGAAGTGATACAATCTCAAAGGAAAACTGTATGTATCCTTTAAACCAGCCACCAAATTCAGTTCACGGTTAAACACATGAAATCATTTGGGACTGCAAAGGACTGAAAATTCTTCAAATATCCAACAATAAAAGATTGAGCAAAAGCTAACTATAGTATGGTTCATATAAAGAATACTGTAGAGTTATAAAGAAACAAATGGTTGTATAAAATAAGAAACAAATGATTGCATATGGAGCATTTGCCTAGCATGTGGAAGGCCTTGGGTTCAATCCCCAGCAATACAAACAAATAAAAATAAAACAAAATAGGATGAAAATAAAAGTGCATATTCATACCTGTGAGTTCATTTGAATAAACACTAGACTACATAAGAAACTAATAAAATGGTTAAGTGTAAGGAGCCATGAATACAGGAAAACAAGAATTCGAATAAGAACATGATTTCTATATAAATCTTTTTATGTCATTTTGATTTTTGATGTGAATATATTATCTGCCTGAAAATCAAATGTAAGTATTAAATAGTATTCAAGTTATGATGTCAAAAGAGATAATAAGATTATATTGACACTAAAATCATCGTTATGAAAAAATACCACACATGGGAAAACAACAGAAAGAAATGTCCTAGATTGTTGACAGTAATTGTTTCTAAAAGGTGTGAATACACACCCATTTTTTTCCCTGTATTTATCAAGCCCTGGCACAGTGGGAAAAAGCCTTGTTCTTCCAAACAGTTCTATTCATAATACATTTTATTCAGTAGGTGACTTTCAGCATCTAGTATTCTCATATGCAACAGTCAGCATTAAGCTAGAAAATAATACTTACGAGGACAGTACTATGGCAACAGCATCATTGAGGACACTTTCACCAAAGAGAAGCGCGTAGAGTTCCACATCAACCTGAAGCTCATGGAATATGGCGAGAACAGTCACTAGCAAGCAGAAAGAGTCAGAAGTACAGTTAGACATCGCCCAGTATGTTATTTAGAAAGCCATTTCTTCCTCTTTAATATTCTCTTGCCATATTAAAAATTCAGCAATTTTATGTCAATATTTGCCCTTAATTTTATACATGCACAACATCTCTTTTCTCAGAAACAGCTGAAAATAACCTTAAAGGCCTGAACTGGCCTACATCCTCCTTGCAAATGTTAATAGTCTGGTTTTGTATATTTGAGTTCTAGAAAGAATATATTCAGGATTTCTTACAGAATAGGCAATGATTAATCTTCAATATAGAAGAACAGGATGAAATCCATCTCCTCCTGCAAAAAAGTGAAACACCTTTTTCCTTAGAGCTTTACAACTGATTTCTACTTGACTTGCAAATTACAAGTATAGCCAAGTGTAGCAAAAACAGTAGGAAATGAAAACATGTTTAGTTTTTGGTAGATATAAAATTTATAACCAGAATAACAGCCCCAATATTTAATTGAAGATGAAACCAACTATCCAGATATTATAGGGTAAGAAATAAGGAAAGCACAAGAACAACCCCTTCTTTATCAGGAAGCAATCATACTAAAATTTCTAGAAAATCAGGTAAGATTGAGAAGTCACACTGCAACTTTAATTGCTGAGTCACTTATTGCTCCCCCACCAAATAAACCCAGGCAGACATGAAAGATTAATATATCCAGAGATGGGAGAGTACTTTCAAATGCTAAACATAAAAACAGGAAGCTTATAATTTACAAGACACAATTTCTACTGGAAAGCACTGCAACTGAAGCAAATTGATAGCAAAGCTTACCAAGAGAAAGAGAGAAATGCTGTCGAATTCTGAAATGAGAACCTATTGGTCAACCTTTGAAAAGACAGCAAATGCAAAATAATAAAACTGGAACAAGTACCCACATAATTCAGTGGCCAGCTTTACATAAACAAAAGAGCATTGTTTAAGATGTTCAGTCGGTATTTCTACCAAAACCAAAGCAGAAGGTTGAAATAATATAGCCCATCCCATCAACTTGGATTTTTCATAGGCTTTACTAATCAAGGAGTCTGCTTCTCTTGAAGACCAAGAAAACCCAAGACCACTGACTACTTGGGAAAACCACCCCATTTTTATGTTAATAATGGAAACAGTTACAAACAGAAAGTGGACAAGGTTGGTTGTCTACAAAGAAGCAGTATGATTTTCAATTTTAAAGATGTTAATCTAAAGCTGATTGTAATAGCTTACCACCTGTAAGCGTAGCACTCAGGGGCTGAGGCAGGAAGATTATTGTAAGTTTTTAGACCAGCCTGGGCTGTAGACTGAGTTCCAGGCTAGCCTGACCAAGGCCATGTCTCAAAAACAAAACAGAACAAAACAAAAAAAGGTTAAACTAAACCAAGTCTGATGGCACAGGTCTGTAATCCCAGATATTCAAAAGACTATAGCAGGAAGACTGCAAATTCAAGTTCTGCCTGGGCTACAGAGGGTCAAGGATAGTTTTGACAACTTAGTAAGACCTTGTCTCCAAAATAAAATGTACAGGGTCTAGGAAGATGGCTTTGTGGGTAAAGTGCTTGCCATGCAAGCACAATAAGCTGAGGTTAGATTCCCAACACCCATATAAAAATCCAGATGTGGCAGTGTGTATCTGCACTCCCAGCACTGGAGAGGCAGAAACAAGTGCATCCTTGCAGCTTGCTGGTCAGCTATCTTAGCCAATCAGTGAGCTCCACGTTTAGTGAGATATCCTGTTTCCAAAATTAAAAAAAAAAAGAGGAGCGTAATAGAGGAAGAAAATCGATGTTGACATCTGACCTGCACACAAACACACACACACACACACACACACACACACACACACACACACACACACACAAATATGTGCACATGATATACCATGAACATAAAAAATTAATAAAATAAAAAGACAATGATATTTCAGTTATGGAATGTTTGCTAACATTCACTCTCTAGCGCCACAAAACCAGAAATGTTAAACAGCACAAATGTCTCTCTAAAATGGCCCTTTGGGAAATGTTTTTGTTTGTTTGATTGGTTTTTAAAAGGTATTTATTTTAAGACAGGATCTCGCTACATAGCCCAGGCTAGCCATATGCTCTCCAACTTCCTGCCTCCACTTCCCAATTGTTGGAATTATAGCATGTGTCATCATGCAGAGTCCTAAGTAATCTTTCAAAATCATCTCTCATGGCATGCAGAAATTTTTCTCCTTTACACCATATCCTGTGTTATCAGATTTAACACAGGCATTCAAAGTAACGTTAGGACACTAGCTTTAATTGTGCAAGATGACAATTAAAGAAGATGATTAACTTACAAGGTCAAAAGATAAAACAGAACTAACCTCTACTGAAGTCCTAACTAATGATAATGATAATAATAATAATAATAATAATAATAATAATAATAATAAAAACCCTGAATGTCAAAACTTCAGTCTAGGGACTAGAAGTATAGGTCGGTGACTAAGCACCAGCCTAGCATGAGCAAGGCCCTGAATTCCACCCCTAACACCAACAAACAAACAACAAACATTTTAGTCCATGTTCCTATGGTGACCTTTTACATTACTGTATATTAATTGTATAAAATAATGCACTTCATTATGACATTTTAAATAATCATATAATGTCTCTACTGATCACATTCACCCCCTTTGCCCTCTCCTGTCTTCCCATCAGCTGATTCCCTCTCTTCCCAAATTGTCTACCATCTACTTTCATGGCTTTTCTTTTTAAATCTAGGTTTTGCATCTAAGAGAAAATGTGATACTCTTCTTTCTTAATCTGGCTTATCTTGATTAACATGATTTCCAGCTCCATTCATTCTTCTGCAAATGATGTAACTGTATAAAGTATGACTAAACACAATTCCGTGGTGCAAATGTTTGTGCGCGCGCGTGTGTGTGTGTGTGTGTGTGTGTGTGTGTGTATACACAGTTTTTTCTTAATATATTTACTTGTGAATGGGTATTTAGGGTGACTCTACAACTTGGCTATTGTGAAGAGAACTGCAATAAAAATGGGTGTGTACCCAGCCCACCTAGAGACACTCGACAATAAATCTCTGTAATATAGTAATTGCAAGGAATATGAACAGGCGGGATGGGGTAGGAGGGCCACACCAGAAACAAGGAGAGAGGGGACCATGTAATAACAGAGGAAATAGGCCTCCATCAAAGACTGCAAGTAAGCAATGAGACATCTGGTTAAGTTCACAGACTTTTCGTTCCTGATCATCTACAACTGAGGGGGTGTGATCTCACCAGAAGGGGAGGGCATATAGTCTGGCAGATAATAAGTAACCATTTTGCAAATGGGTGATTGACCCCTCCCTCACTGTGGTTTCCTACTTTTATTATATCTACCTTTGAATATACTCTTATAACAAGACTCTAGTTTAACAGTTTTTTATCTCTGGCCAGGGGGTGACATCCAATACCCATCAGGATGGAGTGAAGGGCATTACAGGAGCAGCAAAACCGCCAAAGAAAATCAACAAACCATAATCCAGAACTTCAGAGACTCTATATCAACCACATAGAACTAGGCCAGACTAATCTCTCCTCATCCTGAAGCTCAGGGAAATTTGCAGAAGAGGGGGCAGTAAGAGTGTAAGAGCACAAGGATGGGAGGAGCAATGATATGCAAGATACTCCACACAAGTTAGGGCCAAAGCAATCATAATTGGACTTTACATGCCCTGCGCAATGTCCAACACACTATTGTCCCCACGAAGTCTAGCATTTGCTAAAAGCACCAAGATCCTTGGAAGCAAGGGATTGACAGCCAAAATAGTGTTCCTATGCTTAAGGGGAACACAGGAAAGGGTTCAGGGAAATGCCGCTGGGTCCTTGTATGTCATTGGAGAGGAGGACCCAGAGGGCAATCAGGCATGCACATTAAAGGATTCTCCGGGGATTGGGGAGGGGAGGCACTGAGGGGTGGGTAGGGAGGGGTGAGGGGAGGGCGAGCAGAGGGGTGGGGAGAGGAGGAGGGAGGGAGGGAACCGGTGTATCTATTAAGTTTGTATGAGCGGAGATAATAAAAAATGTTAAAAAAAAATCGGATAAGGACAGGATAGAGGAGTTGAGAAGAAGGCTTCTTCAAGAGTCTTATTAATTAGAAGACAGACTTTTTACATCAATAAAGAATTCTTTTTAAAAAACTTTAAAAAAAATGGGTGTGTAGATATCTTTGAAGTGCTGAGTTGGATTCCTTAGGTAAATACTCAAGAATGATCCATCTGGATCATATAGTAGCTCCATTTTTAGGTCTTTCAAGATACCTCCACACAGATCTCCATAGTAACTGAACTAATTTATATTCTCACCAATAGTGTACAAAGGCTACTTCATTATAAGCTTGTTGTTATATTTATTTCCGTTTTTCCTTGTGTGTGTGTGTGTGTGTGTGTGTGTGTATGTGTGTGTGTGTGTGTGTGTAGGGCTCTGCCCTCCAGGGTCCAAATTACAGGCCACTGCCATTTTACCAGACATTTTGACGTGGGATCTGGGGATTGGAACTTAGGTCCTTTTGCTTGAGGGGCAAAGGCTTTGACCCCTGAGAAATTTCCCTTGCTCCTTATTTCCATTTTTAATTAATAAATTTTCTATGACAATTCCATATATGTATATAATGCATTCTGGTTGTCCCCCCCAACACCTTCATATTCTCTCTTATCTCTCTCCCATCCCTGACAACTCCTCTTGAATCTCTTTCCACATTCATGGATTTTGCTGGACTGTTTTTTTTTTTTCTTTTCTTTTTCTTTTTTTTCTTTTTTCCTTTTTTTTTTTTTTTTTTTTTTGAGATCAGAGTCCTACTCTGTAGCCCAGGTTGTCCTCGCACTCATGGCAATCCTCCTGCCTCAGCCTCTCAAGTGCTGGAATTACAGGAATGAACCAACATACCCAGTGAGAGATCCTCCATCCCTTCCCCACAGCTTCACCAGCTTCACCAACATATTTAAGCTTTTGAGTTCCTTATATATTCTGATTATTTATCCTGACCTTTACATTCTAAGTTTTCTCCAAATTCATAATTTGAACATAGCTGTTGGTTTGTCAATACTAGACTGAAAAAATAAATTTCATCTTATAATTAAAATTCATTCTACAACACAAATATTTAAAGATATAATTAGAAGCCCCAAAAATCAAGTAGTATAAATAACAAAAACTATATAATCATAAGGCAAATTTTACTTTAAAAATTTTTTGTGTATAGTAAAATAATCAATAGTCCCAAATCATATCCGTATTAACACAGTTGCCTGCCATCTAACAATATTTAAATATGACTTTTTTTAGCAAACACAATGGCTCATGTAACTTAGGCTACATAATGGAATGCTAAGATGGGGGGACTGTCATGAGTTTGAGGCCAGCCTGGGGTACATAATGAGTTTCTGACTGGGATAGAATCTGTTAGAAAAACAAATACAGGATTTGAGAATGCAGTTCAGTTGGTAGAGTGCTTGGCCAAGGATATAAACTACCCTGGGTTTCATCCCCAGCACTGTATGAATCAGACAGGGTAACACACACCAGTATTTCCAGCACTCAGGAAATGGAGGGAAGAAGATCTGTGGATACACAGTGAGTCAGAGGCCAGCCTGGGATACACAAGACTTTGTCTCAAAAAAGAAAACAAAGCAAAACAACAACTTTTCTTTCTGTAAAATGCAGCTGAATAGAAACAAATTTCTGGGGAACCAGTTATCTAGAAATTTAAAAGGAAGTATATCACTATCACCAATCTTAATAAATCTATAATCTAGTTATTCTTTGGGTACACCCAATCATTAGGGAGAAAAACCAAGTTAAATTTCTGAAGAAAATACATTATCATTCATCCTCATCTGGACAGCATCAATTTGTACTCCAGTAACAGGCAAATGTGAAGAAAAAGTAAAAGAGAAAGCAAAGGAGCGCTTACAACAAAATGAATTATGAATCACTAGGGAAGCACCTAATTATGGATTCTGCACCGAGGAGAAATGCCTCTCCATGTGCTGTGACTAGAAAACACTCTACCGGAAGCAGGTCAGCTCCAGTCATGTGAAACATACCTGGGTCTGTTGCTGATACGATAGCACCGAACAACAGGCAATCTGTAAAGTAAAAATCTCCCGCAAGTTGTCCAGTTACTTTCATCAGTGTTACGCAGCCATACATTATGGATCTGTGCGATAAAGATATTCCTACTTTAGAAAAAATACACTATTTACAAAGCTAAAATAAGAATAAGAAAATGGATCTACCACAGTATCCTATGATTAATCCCAAATTTAATTACTGAGTATTTACATATGGTTAATATTTTATTCTTAAGGAAAATTCAAACAACTTACTATTTAAGCAATAAATACTATAAAGTGAGCAGGATGGCTTAGTAAGGTGCCTGCTCGCAACCTGAGTTCAAATCCTGGAGTCCACATGACAGAAGGAGAGAACCAGCTTCCAAAAGTTTTTCTGACTTCTATGTGTCTGCCTGTGAGCACAGATGCGTTCTCTCTTGTGCTCTTTCTCTCTCTCTCTCTCTCTCTCTCTCTCTCTCTGTTTTTTCTCTCTTATTCTCGCGAGTAAATACATATTTTTTTTAAAACTTCTAAATAACAAATAACTGCAAAAGACTTTAGACTCATTCAGGAATACAATAGCCACATAAATTAAATGCAAGTCAAAATGAACTTTTTAGATATAGTTTGAAGGTTAAAAGGCATTTCAAGCTTCAAGTGCTTACCCAATAACAAAACAAGAAATTGCTGTTCCAAGGAAAGCATATGCTAAGATAGATCCAAGGTTCCGAAAGAAATGTCTCTGGCAAAAAAAAAAAAAAGAAAAAATGCTATGTTAGAACACCTACCAAGTATTTGACAGAGAAAATATTTTCTTCTGTGGTTTGTTATGCTATTATAATGTTGAATGTAGAAATACAAACTAGAAGAAAATCAGTAAGAAAAGGCATCTCATATAGCCATAAATTTCAGCATCTAACAGAGACATAGAGAAGAGAGGGGGATTTGGAGCAAATGGCCTATTTCTAAAGTGCCAAATATTATGAAGCCCATGGAAAATTTAAGGCTGTTCAAAGTATGCAAAATACAAAACCACTTACCCTTTTCAGACTATAACCTGCATAAAATATGATAGGAGGGAGTAGTATGTTGAAAAATACTTCAGGGTCAAAAGTAACCTGTTGAAATAAAGAGTTCTTTTTAGACAATCTACTTTAGAAGATGTTATACTATAATACCGAATCGTCAAAAAGCAAAGGAGAGCACCAGTTAAGTTAGTCAACAGCAATAACACTGCTATAGTAACTCCAAAATGATTTCGCCCAGGAGTTTTAATTTGCATTTCTGTGTGAGAGCTGCAGATGTTGTACACGTTTTCAAACATCCAGAGGCCATCTGTATTTCTTCGAGACCGCTCCAGTTCATGAGCCCATTTATTGACTAAATAGGGTTTTTGGCATTGGATCTTTGCAGTTCTTTATACGTTGTAGATTTTGATTCCTCTCTGATACATACTTGGCAGATTCGTCCCCATTCTGTAAGTAGTCTTTTCACTGCACATGCATATGCGTATATGAGTGCATGCATGCATGTGTGCATAATGCATGAAAGAGACATGAAACAAGAAAAGGGAGGAAACTGGGAAGACATTAAATGAGGGAAGAGAGTGATAGAATACATGTGACTTACAAAACAAATATTTCATATAGGAATTCCAACATTTCCATGCTGTAGATATATACTAAAGTTTGTGTATTTTGTTTTGTTCTATACCTCAAAATGACAAGGTGACAATGCTGAAATAATCAGTAACACCACATCTATAGAAAGTGTGCTAAAATATCATAATAAATTTTTAGCCAGGTGTGGTGATGTGCATGTTTATTGTTGGCAAAAGGAACCAGACTTGCTACATAGCATATATAGCACAGCACTATAGTTAAAACTCTCTGTTAACTCACAATTTCAAGCAAATGACTAAGGCAAAAATAGAATTGTGGACAAAGTGGCACTGAGATGCTACAGGAAAGAAAATGAGGAATCAGCATTCCTAGCAGACACTGAGAGGTAGTACAACTGTAACCCGAATTCACACATAAAGCTAGGCTTATACGAAGGCACCAGAAGTTATGCCAAATTATGAATCAAAGAAAGGTTACATTATGCTCTGTAGAGAACACAGTCAAGACAAGAAATAATCCAAAAAAATATCACTGGGATAGTTTAAGTAGTATTAAATAAACCCAATGTGCTAACATATTCTAAAACTGTAAAGAAAAGGTGTAAATAGAAAGAACTTGCTATGCATTTCTGCTCACCTGAATACTAGTCAGTATTTATTATAAAAATTACAAAAATACAGAATAAAACAAAAAGAGTTACCAGTACTTAGCTTTGTCTGGGAAATAAGACCCACTGGCAGGTCCATTTATTGACAATGTTACATTTATTAACAGATTTTACTCCATTTTCAAAGATGAATTATTAGAAATGAAACTATCAGAAAATCAGAGCCAGGCATGGTGGCATAAACTGGGCATAGTAGTGCACTAGTGCATGCCTGCATTTTTAGTACTCAGGGAGTAGAGGCAGGAGGATTGCCACAAGTTTGAGATCAGATTGGTCTACATAGATTGGTCCAAGATAGCCAGATCCCATAGGAGCCTCTGCCTTAAAAACCAAAAAACAAAACATACAAAAAGGTATTTTCCTTAAGAAGCACTTTTTTTTTGGCTAGTTATACACTTTAAAAAAACAAACAAAGATTCTCTCCAACTTACCTTCCTAAGCATTTCATTATCTTGAACATTGTTGAGTTCATGTGAACTAATCTCTCCTTTCAGCATATACTCATAAAATTTTCCACTAACATTTACCAACAAGGTAGTGGGACTTGACTGCACCTCACAGCTGAGGGTCACATTATTCACATCGCTTGGAACATGAATACCATATCGAAGCACAAGGCCCACCAAAAGACCTGGAAGCAAAAGAACAACATAAGCTCTTCTTGCAGCAGAAATTGCTTGTTTGTACCTAACACTCTAGATTAATGGCTGAAAAAATCTCCTGTGAGAATCCCCTGGGGTTCAGAACCAACTTTTCAACCAAATGCAGTTATGGTTTAAATTATTACTAAATTTGTACATCCAAGAGCCCAATCTGCACATAATCCAGTGGGAAAAGAAGGAAAAGCATTCTCTAGAAATAACAGCACAAATCACTCTTATCTAAATCAGTATATAACAAGTAATAGGGAACATAAAAAAATAAGAATACATAATGAATTCTGGGCCAGCCTGGGTAACAGGATAATACAAAAGAAAAGAAGACAGGAGGGAAGGGGAGGAAAGGGAAGAAGCAGAACAAGGCAAAGAAAAAGAAGAAGAAAACAAGCAGGGAAGGTTGAAAGGAAAGGAGGCAGAGAGACAAGGAAACAGGAATGCTGGAAGGGAGGAGAGGGAATTAAAAAGAAAAGAGGAGAGAGGGAGGAAAATCCTAGGGAAATATAACCAGGAAGAAAAAAGGCTACTATCCATATAATTCCTCTGTGTAGGTGATACAAAAACAGGTACTTTGTCTACTAGCTTGTAAAACTTCTGCATTAAATGGCTCAGTAAAAGTTATTCCCTTGTATTAACACAAAAAAAACACAAATCAGCTACTAGAAATACTAAATCCTTTCTAAATCTTCAAACCTAACCATGCAAGGAACAGTATTCTCTAGGTCCTCTGCACGCCTAAGGACTGAACACTTGGAAAGATCTGAATCACACACCTTGGAAAAGAAAACAATAGCATGGAGAACAATTATTTGTGCAAGAAACAACCAATATCCATATTATGACACCTTATAAACTGGGAATTTCTTTGAAAATGTTGACACACTACATAAATGGAGATTCTATAAAAGATCAAATCCTAATCATGAAATTAAAACAATTCTCAGTAAAGAGGAAGGCCACAAAAGAATGCTTTATCATGGGAATAAAGCAGAAACTTTGAGTATCCCATCTACATGAAGGCATAGAAAATACTGATATTATGAAATTTAAAATGATTAACAAGCAACAAGAAATATGACCACAAAGAGAAACACAAAACAGACATCTATCCTTCTCATGCATTCTTGGCCCACTTAGGCTGAAAATTCTCCCAGTGATAAGTAACTCATCCTTACCCAAGTTTCTCTAGTGTGTGAATCTTCCAGTTAATGGAAAAGGGCTTTCCCATGGATTTGAGCCATCTCGTGAAAACACCCATTGTCAAAAAATACAGAAATAAGAGAACCGGGGGATTAAATGTGGCCAATATTAATTTTTTAACATATGAAGAAGTGTTTATTTGGCGAGCAATATGGCTCCACAGGTAGAGAGGCTTACTACTAAGCCTAACAACTTGAGTTTGATTCCCAGAACCCACATGGTAGAAAAGAGAGCCAAATTCCACCTTCCACAAGTTGTCCTCTGACCTCAGTACACACTGTGGCACATGTATCCATGTCACACACACACATAAAATACATAAATGGAAGAGGTAGGTGTCTGCAGAGATGGCTTGGTGTTAAAGTGCTTGCCACACATGCAAAAGGATCAGAATTCAGATCCCATGTAAAATTCTGGGTGGGTACAGTGGTCCAGCTGCAATTCAGCCTCATAAAACAGAGACTGGGAATCCCCAGGACAAGCTGGCTATGTTTGATTAAAGACCTTGACTCAAAGACAGCTTCCACACTTACACATATTCATGTGTGTACACATGCATGTGAACACAAACACATGAACTAGAGAAAAATAAAAGTAGTTGTCCTATAATCCCAGCAATCAGGAGGCACAAGCAGGAGAATTACAGCAAGACACTGTGACCAACAAGGTAAGCTGCAGGCCAGACAAGGTTATATAACAACATTGTATCTCAAAATAAAAAGTACTAGGGAGATGGTTTAGAGGTTATAAAGCCTTTGCCTCACAAGGAAAAGGACCTGAGTTCATATCCACAGATTCCATGAAAAAATGCCCAGCAGGTATGATGGTGGCCTGATCTTCCTGCCCTAGAAAGGGGAACCTGGCAAACCTCAGAACAAAGCAAAAAGCAGAAGCAATTTAGAATGATTACTGAAGTCACTGTTGGGCCTCCACAGGCATATACACTCAAATGCTCTCTTGCATAGACATGCCTATATACACAATGCATGCAAAAAAAGAGGGCTGTAAATAAAGCTCACTGGTAGGCTAATTACCTAACATGAACAAAATCATGTTCAGTGCCCTGTACTCTCCCCCATATAAATGTGTATATGTGTGTGTATGTGTGTGCAAACAAATATTCATCACTTGCTTGAAGGCTGCTATTAGATTCTGTGATAACAAACTAATTCAAGAGAGTCAAGAAAGTCAAGGTGTTCACTGACATTTGCTATGATTTAGTGGCTATGAAAATGGAGTTTCAAAACACCTGGCAGGGGCTCAGGGGTTAAGCCTCTGCCTCAAAACAGAAGATCTTGAGTTTAGATTCCAGATCCCACATAAAAGAAAAAAAAAATGGCCTGAACTTCTGGCCCTGGAAGGTGGAGTCTGGAAAACTCTAGAACAAAGCGAAGAGGAAGTAGCACAATTCAGAGTAATTCCCAAAGTCGCTCTTGGGTCTCCACAAGCGTGTGTGTGTGTGTGTGTGTGTGTGTGTGTGTGTGTGTGTGTGAAAAAACCAGGCAGACTGGGTTTGAACCCTTGCAAAACACTTACTTTATGCCACATAGATATTTTCACTTCTTTGAGTTCTAATTTCCTTAAGTGTAAAACAATAGAGCCTGTCTCAGAGGGCTGTCGTGGAATTTAAATGTAATGGTACCTATAAAGTGATTATCGCCATGTATAACACATTTGGGTATTCAATAAACATTATCCATTAAATCACTAGATTGGAAGTGCTTTGTAGGCAGGGAATATGATCATACCCGCATTTGCCATCATATCCCACACATTCCATTAATAAATACTGACTGGTAAATTAATAGGTAAGAACTAGCAAGATTCCCTTGGCTTAAAGCAAAACAAATTATTTCTGTTGTCACTTGGTTTTTATATTATTTGTGAGCACACTCAGTGAGTGAGCATTTTTCAGCATTTAACCACTTCAACCATTTTTACCAACTATAACTCACTATTTAGGTTTCTTGGGAAATTTAGCCCAGGGCTAGGGAGATGATTCAGGGGTTAAAGCCTTTACCTCTCAAGCAAAAGGACCTGAGTTCGGATCCCTAAATCCTACATAAAAAGGCTAGATGGATATAGTGATGGCTTGTGATTCTGACCCTGGAAGGAGACTAGGAAACCTAGAGCAAAGAAAAGAAATTCTAGGGGCTGGAGAGGTGGCTCAGGGGTTAAGCCTCTGCCTTGCAGGCAGAAGGTCCTGAGTTCGGATCCTAGACCCCACGTATAGACGCCAGGCTGAAGCGGAGGTAGGGCGGAGCCTGTGAATCCCAGGGCAGAGTAACAAGGAGGAGGTGGAGGCGTCCATGGTGGTTCCCGAATTCGTCCGTGGTTCTACACACACAGACACACACATACATACACACACACGCACACACACTGACAATTGAATAAATAATAATAAAAAAATTAATTAATAAAAAAAAAGAAAAGAAATTCTAACTCAACAAACAAAATATGTGGGTGCTTTGAGATTATGAGTATAGAGGTTAGGGAGATAGCTCAGTCAGTAGGGTTTGTCCTGTAACCATGAAAGCCTGAGTTTGGATCCCCAGCATCCACATCGAAAGCTGGACACTGGATATCCTCTTGTAATCCTAGTGCTGAAGAGGTAGAGACTGGAAGATTCTTGGGGCATGATGACCAGCAAGTCTAGCCAAATTGGTGAGCTGCAGATCCAGTTAGAGACTCTGTCTTGGAAAAAAAAGATGGAGAGTAATAGAAGAAGCCACCAAAATCGAGTTCTGGCCTCCACAAGCACCTGACACATATGTGCACGTGTACATACACACACACACACACACACACACACACACACACAGATAGCAATTGTAAGTATATCAATTAATCTAGATTACCATCTAGAGACTGATTGTATTAACACCTTAAGTTTTCCATTCGTCTGATTGTTTTCAGACAGGGTCTCACTATATAGTCCAGGCTGACCTCCTCATAATTCTTTTGCCATAGTTTCCTGAGTTGAGGGATCCCAGGTGTGCATTACCACACACAGCTGTGATTTATTTTTATCCTAGATTCTTAAAAAAGCAGTAGAGGGTGTCCGTCTGTTATGACAGAACTTGAGACACAAAGCCAGGATGAACACTATGAGTTCAAGGCCAGCTAGGACCACAGAGCAAGTATCAGACCACCCAGAGTTACACAGCAAGACTCCCTAGATAAATAAACAAACCAATAAATAATCAAATAGCTCATTTTAAACAGGACTTTCAACTCAATGAAAGAATCTTAGATGGCCAAGACTCCTCCTCACCTGAAAGTCAACTGAAAAGTAAACATCTTAAAATACTATAATTAACACGATAGTGATTATGGTGTGAGAGCCATAAGAAAGGTACGATTTTGCG
The DNA here is from genome assembly GCA_023101885.1 of Typhlomys cinereus. Taxonomy (NCBI): domain Eukaryota; kingdom Metazoa; phylum Chordata; class Mammalia; order Rodentia; family Platacanthomyidae; genus Typhlomys; species Typhlomys cinereus. Next base: position 1,919,018 of record JALPQD010000414.1, on the reverse strand, counting down.
ATACTGAAAATACTTATATCCAATCCTAACTACTCTGGAACCAGACTTGGGGGTTAGGAGACTGTTTAGTCCACTGTCCCCATTCCTCATGAGAAAATGGGACAAGCTAAGGAATCCCAAGTAAAGCCCAGGTTTGACTCTTAGGGTTACACTCCTTCACTCTATATTTTGCAAGATGTACCCTGGTTTTTCCTTCAGAGACTATTATCAATAAAGTACTCTATTCCTTTTGGTAAATACCATAAACAAGTCTTACCTGCCTACTTCAAGCCATGATTTAAAGGAAATTAATGATGTCAACTAATAAAGAACATATGAAGAAAAAATTTTAAGACAATTCAAAGTCCCTATCTGATTTTTAAAAATACTATGTTTGCCTCTTATAAAACCAAGCAATGAAAAGCACTTTTCTGAGTCTGAGAGAATGCCGTTGCACCAGAAATAATAGCGCATTTATTGAGTGTTTACTTAGGCGCCTACTGAACAAAAAGCATTTCTTCCTCACAATATCACTCCCAATTATACAGATAAGAGTAATACAGAAGAAATTTACTGAGATCACACATAGCTATTGGAACAGTGGATTAGAAATCCAGGTCTAACTCTCATGGGGCTTGCAACTGTAACCCTCAGTCTGTCTTTGTATAGCTAGAGCTAAGGATGGTTTTCACTTTTTAAAAAGTTTGTAGAGAGGGTTGGAGAGAGAGCTCAGGGTTTAAAGCCTTTGCCTCAAAGGCAAGGTCCCCCAGATCCCACACATGAAAATGCCTGGCAGAAATGGCAGCAGCCTTCAATTCCTGCCCTGGAAGATGGAGCCTGGGACAAATCCACAACAAAGCAATGAGGAGGCAGAGCAATCTAGGATTATTACCAATGTCACCCTTGGGCCTCTACTGAATGCCCTCTGGTACAAACACACACACACACACACACACACACACACACACACACACACACACACACCACAAAGTGTGTGTGCAAAAAAAAAATTGTAGAGAGAGGAGTTGCAAACTTGGTGACCTGAGCTCAATTCCTAAATCCCACATGGTGGAAGGAAAGATCTGACTTCTGAGAGTTGTCTTCTGACCTCCACGTGTGCATAACCGTGCTTTCTTTCTTGCTCTCTCGCTCTCAAATTTATAAAATACTTTAAAAAAATGTAGAGGATTAAAACAACAAAGAATAAAATGCTTGGTAATGGTGCTTGCCTCACAAGTCTGATGGTCTCGTTTGATTCCCCAGAACCCATGTAAAGGTGGAAAGAGAGAACGGACTCCACAAAGTTGTCTTCTCACATGCTGTAGCACACAGACCCCCCCCCACATACATAATAATATTTTAAAGAGTAAAATGCAACATGGACATAGTCATCTATGTGGTTCTTAAAGTCAACAATCTTTACTATCTGGTCCTTTAAGATAAAAAAAAAGTCTTGGGCACTTGCTCCTCTCAGCACTCCACATGTGGAATCCATGAGTTCGTTTCCAGCTCCATGCCCCTCATGGATTCCATGCCTGGAGTCCATGAGTTCCGTTCTTTCTCTCTTCTAATAAACTCTTCCTTACTCCTCAAAAAAAAAAATCCTTGAATATAATGTCAGCCCAGTTCTCTCAATAGGAAAGAGATCTTTGACCAGTGCCTTTAACACAACACTCATTTTACATTTAGCCAATCTTAAAATGCTACAATTTCCTTTTTGTGATTTATGTTTCTAAAGGACAAGGCCTAGTATGTCTATTGTTTATATACAATACTTAATAGACTAATCAGCAAACATTGGTCATACAGAGAAAATATATATAAATGCATATCTTGCCTGGCCAATTAGCCTGAAGGGGCATTACAAATGACAGAGAAAAAAATCAATTAGAAAAAAAAGCATCTAATGTGCCTGAAAACTAGGAATCCTAGCAAGCAGGGTTATTTTTGCACACTTGAATTTATTATCTTACAATTGAAAAATGAGCCTTAAGGTGTAAAACTAACTACCTTTCCTTGCTACACACCTGCACATTCTAGATGTCTGGATTTACTGGAAAGGGGTAGGGGGAGCTGTGTGGAAAACTCTGTGTGTGTGTGTGCGCGTGCGTGCACGCGCGTGTGTACATGCCAAACCTTTCCTCTACCTATCTGCCAGGCTTAGACACAAACCTCAAGAAGCTCCACAGCTCCAAATGAAGACAGTCTTCATGGACTGAACACATACTGCACAGTGAGGACTATTTGGTGGCCCTCATCTCTTCAGCAATAACCTGGCAGGCAGATCAAGATAGTCAGCCGTACCTTCTTTTCTCCTTGCAAGGCCAGAACACTGCTCAAGATGTATAAAAGCCCATGGTTTGCCTTACCTTTCTCATCTCATCATACACTCACACACAATAAAATCATCTTTAAAAAAGACACCCTGAGACAGAAGAATCAAGGCCATTCACTCAACAAGCAGTCAATAACCTCACGCCAATGGCAAGTCACCCATAATACATATTTGTGAGTTTTCTTAATCACTCCTTGGATAAACTGTTGTCAACGTATGGCATATATGCCATACACTGCCGGAAGAACCGTAACTCTTACTCGACCTCACTTTCACAAGCCCAAAGCAGAAGGGTCGACCAGATGTACTCACTTGGGGTATTACAAGTATAGGACGATATATAGGGAGGTTATGTCCTAAGCCTTTCGGGTCGCCTATTTCACATTCAGGTTTTTTTTTTTTTTTAATTCTGCTCCGTTTCCATGGGAGTGAGGTTATCATGTGAAATCTGGAAGGACAAGGCACAGCAAGAGCTGTGTTTTGGGTAAAGGTCGACTGTGTATCCCAAAGAAAGCCAGATTTTGGGGCAGCTGGAGCTACTACTGCAGCTTCCTCGAACCTTAAACAAACTAACACCTCCGAGACAAGGATCGCGATGATGTCTTCCCCTCCCCCAGCTCCATCCTAGACACCGCACCCGGCTCCCTCTCCCATCCCCGACTCCCACCCATCCTGGTCCCTGGCTTGGCAGGCGGGGAAGGGGACGTGGGGTGCAGAGGAAAAGGGGGTGGGGTCGGAGGCGAAAGCGGTGAGAAAAGACAGAAAATGGTGGGGAGTGAGGCAGAGAAAGAGGTAGAAAATGGGGGGCGTAGTGTAGATAAATAGGGGGTGAGGCTGAAAACCGGGGGGGGGGGGGCGGTAGAAGGCGAGACGTAACAGGGAAGAAGATCAGATGGGGAGCCGAATGTAGGCCGCCAGGCAAGAGCCGGAGAAGGGGCGAAGAAGGTTGGGGGCAAAGAGAGGGACAGTGGCAGTTGCCAGGGGGCAGCCAGGGGTCCACGACACTTGCCATAAATCATCGCCAGGCCAGTTTCGTGCAGGAAGCGGGCCCGGCGGTGTTTGAAGAGCCAGATGGTAAGGATGGTGAGGGTGAGCAGTAGGATGAAGATGAGCAGGTTAGCGCTGTCTTGCCGGTGGCTCTCCTCCGCCTGCTTCTCGGACACGATCTCCTCATCCATGGCTCGCGTCGTGCCTCCGGCACCGTCTGAAGCCCTGGCCCAGCCACAGACGCCCACTGCCAATAGCAACCAGACGGGTCGCATGAGCGGACGCGCCCGGGAGCCGCCGCCGCGGCGAAGGGGCGCCGGCCGCCAGCCGCGCCAAGCCACAGCCATGTCTCCCCCCGCCCCCCGCCCCTATCCTCACCCGCAGCCGCCCGCGATCGGACCACTCCCCGTGGGCTCACGGGAAAGGGGCGGGGCCACGACCCAGGCGGCTGGGCGTACCCCGCCCCGCGCCGGCGTTGAGGCCACGACTCTTAAAGGAGCCACAGCTCCCCTACCCCCCAGTAACCCCCCACCCCTCCCTTTGCCCTGAGGTCCTCGGACCTCAAATGGGGCCCTACTACTTGATGGACCAGAAACCTGGACCCGAAGCAATCAGTGGCGGACTGGGCTTTCTTACCGTGTCGATCGTGTTTTTTAGTGCTCTCATGGGAATCGATCTGTTTCATAACCCATCACAATATCGTCCCCCAGTGTCTCTTCACGGGAGAACAAGTTGTCCCCTTGAGAATGACCACAATCTCCAGCTCTGTAATTTAAAGCGTGCTCTCCTCGCACTGTAGTACTTCATAAAAGAATTCAATCAATGGCGTGGGTCGCATATGTGTATGTGTGGGTGTGGGTGTGTGGTTGTGTGTAATTGGGTTTTCTTTACATGTCAATACTTGATATATGTCATCTGTTCTGTCAGGAACTTGTACAGGAAAACTCATCAACCTCCAGAGGATATTAAACCTGTCTGTGCTCAGGTTTACTAATACTCAAAGCTACTCCTCTTTCAATATGCTCTCTCTCTCTTTTTCTCTCTCTCTCTTCCTCCCTCCTTCCCATCCTCTCCCCTTTGTGTGTGTGTGTATGAGAGGCAAGGACAGTCACAGATTTGCTTCATTGACCACAGTTAACAAATAGCTCCAGCCCCGGTCACTTTGTATTGTCCTTCTGCAAGCTTTTTTTCTTTTTTTAACTTTTTTTTTTTTTTTTTGCAAGTGTGTGTGTGCACACATGCGTGTGCTGTGTGTTCCTATGGAGGAGCAAGGGTGACTTCAGGAATCATGTTGGATTGCTACCTTCTTATTGCTTTGCTCTGGGATTTCCCAGGCTCTGTCCATGTGGGGTGGAAGTGCAGCGCTCTGCCTTTTCAGGATAGAGGGGGGGTTTTGTTCCTATGTGAGACCTGGCATTCGAACTCAGATCCTTCTGCTTATGAGGTAGAGTCTTAACCCCTGAGCCATCTCTCCAGCCCCCTTCTGCAAACTTTTCATATGAGCAGTTCTGGAGGAATCTGATGAGGGTAGTAGCTCCACCTGGCAGCCTAATCCACAGGAACCAAGGCTCCCCCAGACATGTTCCCACTTGGCTTCCCAGCTCTGCCACTCTTGGTCAGAGTGCCTTCTGGAATGCCTTCCCTTATTAATCAAGCTCTTGGATCGGGAACCAGACCTCAAAACCAGAAACCCCACCTGACAAATCTCCACTAGCAATCCCACAGGCCATCCTAAAGTCAGAGATCCCACTGATAAATCTGAGCTAAAGCAGATCTTCACCAGAGACCCCACCAAATAATCTGATTACCGATCAAACCCAAAATCCCTACTCCTTGCACTCCAAATATAAAAAGCTTGTATTCTTGAATCCAAGCAGTAGCCTTTTCTGCCAGAAGAGGAAATCGCTGCCCCCTCGCTGGTGTTTTGCAGGCGCTTCCTAAACAACTTCAATCGACGACGTGGATGGGTTCGCGTTCTATTCCCCCCCGCCCCAGATATTTTTCTTGATCCTTTCTCCTAACAACTAGTGCATTCATGATCTCCCTCCCTGCTCCTAACCTGTACCTGTACCTTTCCAAGGATATTGCGTGCTCTAAAGTGATTTCAAGTGGAGGCAGTTCATTGCATCACAACCCTGTGCATGCACATTCACAGGTACACACACACACACACACACACGCACGCACGCACGCACGCACGCACGCACGCACGCACGCATGCACGTTTTGAGTTGCCCAAAGAAGGATCTGGCACTGTGCTCCCTCATTTTTGTTCCAAAGCCATGGCTTTCCCACCCTTCACAGGAACTCTGACACTGTCGCCTATCCCTGTTTTTGACAACTAATCACTTCCTGGTCACTCCCACACATGCACAGAGTACCTGGGAGTTGGTTTAACAGGCTTTCTCTCTTTCTCCCAGCTCTGCCTTTACCTTCAGGGACTTCAGGGCTCCAGAAGCTTCCAATTCTACTCTTGTTGCTGTTTTCATTAGGAAATTCAAAGCATTCTGGGAAAATCTCAACCTACCATCTCCTTAAATATCCCATTAGTGCCCACCCATACTCTCTCCCCTCCAGCCTCCTGAAGGAAATAGTCCCTCTTTCATTTCTTCCTTTGGAATGCTTGATTCTCCAAGCAGCTCTCTGCAACTCATGGCTTCCTTTCAACTTTTCCAGAAGCCTCTCATCACCCACCTCCACCCTCAGCGACTCCTTTGTCTCTTGTCCTCCTCTCTTTGACTCTGTTAACACTCTTAGGTATCTTCTGGCACATGGCCCTTCCTCTCTACCTCAAATTAGTCCTCTTTGCTAAGAGATAAGCTTCTCCAAAGACCCTCTATCTTCTCTGCTGCAGGCTGCATTCCTGACCGCAGGGATTATCACACATCAGACTGCAGCCAGAGGGCCAATGAGGCCTGCTACCTGTTTTTATTTTTTTATGCCCTGAAACTAAGACTAGCTTTCACATTTTTGAGGAATGAAAAGAGAGAGAGAAAAAAAGAATATTTGTCGTTGTGTGAAAATCGTATGAAATCAACACTTTAGTGGCCATGTATCATGATTTGTTGAAGGCAGTGGTACCCACTTGCTTACTTCTTCTGCAATAAAGGCAGACGAGCTTTGAAAGAGAATTTAAGAGCCACAAAGCCTAAAGTATTTGTTATTTTGCCCTTTGCTGAAAGGTATGACGTCTTCCTTAAGCCCTATCATTCCTACCTACTTGTAAGAGACCTTCCCAAGCACAACTCTGCTTTTATAAGTCATACCCCAGCTTCACAGCCTCCCTAGCTCCACAGTTGTGGCTCCTCCACCTGGGACACATGTTCCATGGGCCCTGGTTCCAGGCTGCCTCCTCACAGTTACAGTCTATCTTCCCCTAACAGATTTTTGTTTCAGCTATGCTGACCACCTTGTAGTTCACCAGTTGCTTCCTAGGGCTTCCTATCCTATCTGTGTCTGTCCACATGTTCTGTCTGCTCTAATAGGCCTACCACCCATGTTCTCCCCAAACTCACTTCCATTTGGCTAAGGAAAAAAACTCGGATCTAAAGCTCATGGAACTTTCCAGGATGTTCTCAGCCTAAGGGGCTCTTCTTTCTAAAAACTTTGAACCCAGGACAGATCTCTAACTTAGTCTTCTAGGTGTTCTATCATATTTGTTTTCCAAGGTTATGAACGGTCCAGGGCAGGAGTGAGGTAATATTTTGTTCTTTACTCACTATACCTAGTACAAGGCTTAACCTTGTACTATAAGTCATCAATCGAAAATATCTTTGCCTCTCAATAAATGTCTCTTACCTTTCATTGACTATAAAGGAAGCCTCCATGTTGGCAGATGGCATCAAATTCCTATGGGCATAGATATACTGAAAGAGAATTTTGCACTACCAAGGACATAGTAAATGCTCAGTAAGCACTTGATAAGTGTAAAGCACAGATAATATGTTTAGTCCACTGCTTAGCATGGTCTTTAGTCCAGTGGAAATGCCTCATAACCATTGGATTCACTAATCCATATACTGGGGAAAAGGTTGAAAAGTTTGATCAAGGTCATATTGCAGAAAGTTTACACACCACAGAAACATTTAACTCACTTGTTTCTCTGATCAAAAACCTCCCCAAGATGTGCTACCAGCCAAGATGCTCCAGTCACAACAGGGCTGCTGCATCCAGAAGCTCATTGCAATGAGGTCTACTACCATCAAATCTACACTATAGCTGACATAACATGCCTCCCATGGTCAATCGAAGATCTCAGCCCGAACAACTATACCCAGAAAGAATTTCTAGGAAGGGTGCTAGACAAAAGAAGGGGACCCTCCCACTTGTGCTTTTGCCCACTGAAGGGCCACATATACTACTATGAAGACTTGGTTCGCTACTAGCACAGGCACCCTAAAGGGAGCCCTGTGATTCACACCTACAGAAGGACAGGAGGGTAAGAGGGAGTGGTAGGGCTGGAGTGGTGAAAGGGAGGGGAGAGTGGGAAAGAATGGGGGGAAAGAGGAGAGGCTGCTCTAAAACTGCCTAAATTCCAGAGTGAAGTCAGGACCCACAATGCATTTGGGAGCTACATGAACAATACCAAAGCTATAGGAGCTCCAGGATTATTTTTCAATAAGAGCAGGTGGCAAAGAGCTGAATCCTGGGGTAACAGTACAGGGAGCACTTCTGTTCAAACAGAACCTAGCTAAGTCACAGCTTCCAGTAAGAACATAGCATAAACAAGAAGGAATGTTCAGTTTATTTCCTGATCTCACTGTCCTAGTGTATTAAAAAAAAGTTAACATTTTCTGTCATTTCCCCTTGAAATGAATGATCATATTAACCTCATACAAGCACCCTACACCACTTTGTACAGATACGGTAATGAAACCCCAAGACACATAGTAGATCTGGAAATAGTCCTGAACCCAGACATAAAATAATCAAAGGGGGCCCAGGGAAATGACTCCGCGGCTAAAGGAGCCTGCAGACCAACTTGGAGACAGGGGTTCGAGCCCCAGAATCCACATAATGGAGGAAGAGAACTGACTTCTGAAAATTGTCCACACACATACTGGGGCATTTGTAGCAGTTCTCTCTCTTCGAATAAATAAGACTTAAAAATAACAGTAAAGGGAAGAAACAACCGATGTTTTGTGACAGATAAATGACCTGAAGAGCCTCTTCTGTTTTGAAAAATAGAAGAATGAACAATAAGAACAATAATCAACATTCACCAAGTACCTACTATGTGTCAGACTAAAAGGCATCATCTCGCTCTCCTGACTGTAGAAAATAAATACCACTACTATTCTCATTTTACAGATAAGAAACTGAGGCACAGAGAAAAGAAGCAACTTCTCAAATCTCCCAAAGACAGAGAAAGAAAATCCAGATTCAAAACCAGTCCAACTCCAAAGCAATTCTTTTAACCACCATAATGTTAACGATTGGCAAGTGTATCTTAATGCTATATCATGTAACTACAATCACACTAAGATTCAAAACTCAGCATACTAAAGTCCAACTTCAGTCTTTTAATAGGGATGCATCGTTGATTTCTTGCTTGAATTCCATACACTGAGTACACATCATTATGCAAGAAGAAAACAAAAGATACAGTTTCAACATTGAGCTTGCTAGCCTGCCATGCAGAGGTTCGAACTACAGATGTGATAGCTGGGGAGCAGGGAGCTGCTTGATAAGGGCTCCACCTCTACATGGCTACAGTTCAAAATGTATCAAAGGGACTCTGCTTTGTCCTCCTTTTGCTGTAAAAGGTGTGTAGATCTTGTCTGGCATATTTCTTATATGTCTTTTAGGAGCTTTGCAAAGCTAGTACTTTTTGTGTGATAGATGTGTTAGATAAAATGTATATAGATCTGCAGAAGATCTGCCTGTCTGGATGATTCAGTTCCTGCTGTTTTATTGACTTGATCTGTCCAGTACCTTGTTTTCTAGTAAGTCCATTAAACTAAAAAAAGAAATGTGGAAGGAAAGAAGGAAGGAAGATGCTACTTTGTCTACCAAGTGGTAGATTTCTAGAATTTGTTACCCAGTGAGGTTGTACTAAATATAAATAACTTGAAGAAAGAATATCTATAATTCGTAATCCTTCATATACATACTTGTGATAAGAATATATTCCTAAGAAAAGTGGATTTTCAAACTAGGTAGGAAAGGCCAGAGTATGGGAGCCAGAGAAGGTATACAAGAAATGGAAATACACATAAACAATTGATGAAAATATCCACTCGCTTGGATGGCATGTAACAAAGTTAATGAACAGTTAAGACAATCTTGGGATAGGTATGCTTTCTCTATTCAACAGATTATTCTGGGGAATATGATAAGTTTTCACAAATAACATATCCCTAAAAATGCCTTTAGAGAGCATTATTCCTACCTTCAATCATAGCTGTATCATTTATTTGTGGCATATAGCAAGAGTAGCTTTTGGAAAGAGTAGGGGATAATCAAGGTACTTCTATGTTCAATTAGGGCTTTAAATACTGTTTCCTATGAAATTTGACTTTTATTCTAAGAGCGCATGAAAAGAGTGCTCTCCTTCATTGTACCTTGTACCTCTGTGATTAATTCCAACTTGTAGAAGCATGTTACTTATTTGAAATATCCATTTCTTGATAACTATGTTTATGAATGCCTTGGTTTTCCTTCAGAATTCAATCTACATAACTAAAATCTCATTCTATGGGCATGATGTTGCACATTTATAGTCCTATCATTCCTGGAGAGGTTGAGGTAGAAGAATCACTTGAACCCAGGAGTTTGAGGCCAGCCTGGACAACATAGTTAAGCTGAGTTTCAGACAAAATAAAATTCAATGTCATAAACATGATTTAACAGCTTGTTGCTAGAAAATGTGGAACTATGCTACTTTCTTTTGCATTCATATTAGTCAAGAAGTAGAGAGACAGCATCTTTTTTCTTTCATGTATGTATACATGAAGTACAAGTATCTGTGTGTCTGCCTATGGGGGATGTGCATGGGTGTGATATATGTACACTGGTGAACTTGAGTGTGTGTGTGTGTGTGTGTGTGTGTGTGTGTGTGTGTGTGTGTGTGTATGCGTGCGTGCGTGCGGTGTGTCTGTGGAAGCCCAAGGGTGATATAGTGAATCATCCTCCCTTGCTCTTCACTTTATGGTTGTGAGCTGGGGTCTTCAATTAAACCCAGAGCAGCCACTGGAGTTAGTCTGGCTAGTCAGCTTGCTCTGGAGGTTCCCAGGTTCCAATTTCCAGGGTTAGAATTACAGACAGGGTGCCACACCCACTGACTATTTTTATGTGGGATTGGAGATTTGAATTTAAGTCCCTTTGCTTGCTAGGTAAGGGCTTTAATCACTGAGCCATCTCCCCCAGTCCTGAGTATATCTTAAGATGGCAATAGAAAAAAGAAAAACTGCCTGTCCATAAGTCCAGACTAGAATAATGCATCAGTGGCTTATACAGATACTGGATTCCTTAGTGGCTCTTTTACCCATAACTCCATTTATGAAGAAAATGACTCAGAGACTGGGGAGATGACTCAAAGTTTAAAGCTTTTGCCTCACAAACAAAAGGATCCGAGTTCCAATCTCCAGAACTCATCTAAAAATGCTGGGCAGAAATGGCAGTTGCCGTGCTCGCTTCGGCAGCACATATACTGAAATTGGAACGATACAGAGAAGATTAGTATGGCCCCTGTGCAAGGATGACACTCAAATTCATGAAGCGTTCCATATTTTTAGTCATACCTTATCCATGAGCACATGGTTATTACTGATCGCATTGAAAACGTCGATCACCTGGGTTTTTTCATTTATCAACTGTGTCATGACAAGGAAACTTACAAGATGCAATGCAAAGAAACTGTTAAAGGTATCCAGAAACATGAAGCCAGTAATTTGACATTTCGAAAACAAATTTGCTGTGGAAACCTTAATTTACTCTTGAACAGTCAAGAAAAACATGGGAAAATTTAACACCATGACATAACCCCATCCTTTGTATTTTGTGCAGTGATTATTTTTTAAAATCTTCTTTCATGTAAGTAGCAAACAGGGCTCACTGTCTTTTCATCTCATTTAATTCAATTAAAACTATTATCTTAAAAAATCTTTTCTTCTTTTTAAGTGTGGTGTCTTTTATATTTTAATTAGTAAGTTGATGAAGCCTTAGATACTAGCACACTTCACCATAGAGCTTACATACTAAGAAGAATTTAAATTTCTTGCAATCATTTATCTGGACTTTTCTGTTTAGTTATGCACTTCCACAAGGTGCATATCATCTATAGAATAATCAATCATGTATTCATATGTTAAAATGGACCAGTGTGACTTATGTGTAGTTGTTAGTTGCCCTGCTACCTAGTTTGTTAGAGTATTTGAGCCCACATTTTAATATTCCTTCAATTAAAATGTGCAGTATTTTCAGTCTTGCATTTAGCTACAGTATGATTTCAACCTTGATGTCTTAATATCCTAGGCCTCTGCTGTAATCATATCTTAAGACAATGTTTGGAATTTAAGAAATAACTCATGTTACTAATTTGTATAACCCATATCTGTGCAATGGAATATAAATATCACAAAGTAGTTTGCCTACACTGTGTGTTATTTTTCCCATACAATAAAACCAAAGAATAATTTGGTTTTTCATATTTTAAGGTAATCCACATACAGAATGAAAACTATTTTCTAAAAATGTAGTTCTCTATATATGGTGGATAAATCATAGAGTTTTTTAAAAATAAAAATAAACCATTAAGAACTAAAAAAAAGAAAGAAAGAAAGAAAGAAAAAGAAAGAGAGAAAGAAAGAAAGAAAAAAAGAAAGAAAGAAAGAAAGAAGAAAGAAAGAAAGAAAGAAAGAAAGAAAGAAAGAAAGAAAGAAAGAAAGAAAGAAAGAAAGAAAAAGAAATGGCAGTTGCCTGAATTTTCAGCCATGGAAAACCGAACCTGGGGAATCCCATAGCAAAGCAATCAAAGCAATAAGAAAGTAGAGCAATCCAGGATGACTCCTGATTTGATATCCCCCTTAGGTCTCCACAGGCAGAGAGAGAGAGAGAGAGAGAGAGAGAGAGAGAGAGAGAGAGACAGAGACAGAGACAGAGACAGAGACAGAGACAGAGAGACAGAGACAGAGTCAGAGACAGAGAGAGGGGGAGGGAAAGGGAGGCGATAAGAGGGGAGGAGAGGAGAGAAGACTTAAAAAAAAAACTGTCTTGGCACCTCCAAGCATGGAGGAGGAAGCACTCGCCTGCCAACTCAATGAAAATCATGAGATTGTCACTGACCAAGTATAAAATTTTGGCTTACAGGTAAAGAGATTGGAAAGATCTGGTGCAAAAATAATAACTAAAGACTTGAGTAATGGGTTCCAGAACGGAAAGTATATAAGCAAAATTAAGGATGCCGAACCTTGGCTGTCTTCTTTATTTTCTAGCTTTTCAACCTTGAAGATGTCTAGCAAAAGACCACAGGGATTTTTTAAATCTGATTCCAAATAACGGAAGGCCTATCAGTAGAGATGCTTTCAACGATACAGTTCTTTTCCACAATTTATTTATTCTTCATTTCTGCAAGTATGTAAGATGCCTAATATATAAGAGTCAATGCACTAGACACAGAGAATCCTCTGTAAGCCCTCTTGGAGCTTACATTCCAAAGGAGGTGAAACGGTGGACAATACTAATATAATGAACATAAAAATAAGTTACGCGGCAAGTTAGAAGTTGATACAAAATTAGAGTCTGGTAAACAGATCATCCTAAATGGGAGCACTGCCAATTTCTAAAAGGTGGTAAGGAGCAAGTGTTAGCGAGCAAATTGATACAGACACTGGCGAAAGAACCTAGTGATACTAGTTTGCAAAGCTAGGTCACCCATTAGGGGCTCAGGAGGAACTGGCGTAGTTGGTCGGGGATGGGATGAGTTATGTATGAATGTCACATGACACAGGCCCACTCAACACGGAAATTATTGTCGAGCAGAAAGACGGAAACGTTCATGTGGAACTACGGAGTGATATTTTGAGACAGCTGTCGATTCGGAATCACTGTAACACCTACGCCGATCGAAGTGGGAGCGAACTGGCAAGCTTACCAAAGGGAAGCAGAGACGAAAGAGGTCAAGGGAGAACGTCTCGGCTGAACGTCTACATTTCGGGGGGTGGACACATGGAGAAAGGAGGTCACATTTTGATTCTGATCAGAGGTTACATTTGATGCCGGGACTCCGTGGTTGAGATCTGCTTGTTCGCTGTCAACTCTTTCCTTCAGTATAAGATACTTTTCTTCCTAACAGGACCGTCCCACGGTCTTTTGGGCGCGGATCGTTCTCCAAAAAAGGTTGAGAAAAAGGAAACGAGCATTTTCTGGGTGTCCCCAGCCTGCCGGATTGCTGCTCCAACTCCCCCCAACTTGTCCTCCACACTCCATCGATCTCCTTGCCATAAGAGGTGCCCTTTGCCTCCTCCCATAGTGCCACTTGCCCGAGGGCAGAAACCCAGACGAAAGGTACAGAGAAAGCCAAGGACTCTGCACCAAAGCTCAATTTACCGCCTGACTAACCCCCACCTGGGGTTCTGAATCTCACCCTTCGGTCTTTCCCCGGTGCCTTTGGCTCCGCCCTCGGCTCCGCCCAGGCCTGTCCCTGAGCCCCGTCCCTTACCCGAAGCCCGCGCGGATTTGCTGGCGCCCTCCTGGTCGCTGGTTTCCTGCTGGCTCTGGCTTCTGCCAATTCCCCACCGCGCCACTCGGTTCCGCCCCTCGCCGAGAGGCCGCCCCGCGCAGACTCAGTGAAGGGCCTGGCCGGACCTTTTTCCGTACGGTTTTTCCCTTCTTCCCGGCATTCTTGCGTCCGGCTGCTCTGGGCTCGCGGGGTTCTTTTGCACCACCCGGGCACTTCGCGCCCAGGGCCTTGGTGACGTCATGTTTCTGCGCCGCGTGGACGCCCGCCGGTGGAAGGAGGAATAGCTCAGCCGCCCTTCGCCTCTTTTGTTGGGCTGCCGCTCCTTCGGAATCATGGCGCCGTCACTGTGGAAGGGACTAGTAGGCGTCGGCCTCTTTGCCCTAGCCCACGCTGCATTTTCTGCTGCGCAGCGTAAGTGTTTCGAGAGCGGGTACCGCTGGCATGTGGGACCCCTATGGGACCGTCGGACTGTACCGGGAGGAGCAGGCAGCCCTCTGCGACTTTACAGTTCGGGGCGATGCGGTGGATCCGTGCAGAATCCGCTGTGGGAGGTTTAGAATTCGAGGGTTACAGGGCACCTGGGGTTTCAGGAAGATTGGTTGTCAGCGGGAACCCATGACAACCGATGCATGCCAGATCCAGCATCAGACAGATCGAACAGAGCGTGGGATTGAGCACTTGGATGCTCGTGGTGTCATGACACCTGGGTAGACAGCATCCTGGGCACTGTGCTGTCCAGACACAAAATGACAAGTGACCGATGGCCTCAGGGAGGCACTGTAACTCGCGGAAAGAGCCCGAAGGCCAGTTGTGAAAAATGCGCTTAACGTCTAAATCTATGTGACCTTGGGCAAAAAGACAGGTGCTACCCTGCCTTTTAAAATGTAATCTCGAGTTAAGTCGCTTTGTGTTTAGGTGCCAGAGGTGTAACGATGCCATAAGGGAATTGATAGACTAATGGTGAAACACGTGGTTCAAGAAATAATTGCAGTAAAATAATATAGATGCAGTGCTATATGCATAGATGTAGATATATGTGCACTCAACGAGGAGCATTAATTTGAAAGAGGGACCCGCACGCCGTATCCTAGAACCTTGTTGCTTATAGTGTGGTCAATACACTACCATCATGGCCACCACCTGGGAGCTTGTTAGGAGACACCCAGGTTCCACCTCGGACCTGTTGAATCAGAATCTGCGTTTTAATAAGATCCCCTGGTGATTTGTATGAACATTAGTTTGTGAAACATTGTCCTTGAGGAAATTAGGATACATGGGAGCACTGTGTTGTTATTTTCTACAATAAGCTTAAGCTGTAAAATTATACAATCATAAAGCAGAGGAGAGCCGTTGCTTGAAGTCCAACACCTTCGTTTCCGCAATGAAGAAATGCCTAGCTTAAGGTAGTGTTAAGTGCCAGGTTAGACTTCATTCAAACCAGAAAGCTAGCTGGAAGTAGACAGGAGGTTAATCCAAATCTTTTTATGTTGATTTGATTTTTGCTTTTATACTTGTCTTTGTAAAGTCTGTAAGTTAAGCCTTAATATATCTGAAAGTATATTCTTTTAACAGAGTCAGTACACATTCCTGCAAAACAATTTCAACATTTTAAGTAAGTTCAAATTATATTAAGTATAGAGGTTCTTCTGTTTAATCTAAATTTTTTATTTCTGTGTTTTAAATAAGAGGAATGCCTTGTGGACTTGTCAGTGGAGCAAAGCCTCTGTAATGATCATGTTGGCACAAGACCAGTATGTACCTTTGACACTAATTGTGTCATGTCAGCTGGGGCATCCTATGGTGTTTTTAGCATGCTTGGCTTTGCTATAATGACCTTTGATCGTATGCTAAATCTCATTTACCCCTTCTATGATTCCTGTCTAACTGTTGTGGATACTCTATCAGTGTGAAAAACCTATATTTCCGAATCTGAGAAAAGTTCTTTTCACTTAAATTTTAACTCTTCATACCTTGAGTGAGATACAGTAAATTCACTCGAAGAACTGGGACTATGTATGATCCAGGTTTACCAGCTGCCATATACTGACCTTGCTGTTTCATGCGGTTAAGGAGATGGCAGAGTTCAACAGCAGTAGAGTCCAACAATTCTAGCACTGTACTACAGAGAAAGGTTTCCATGCCAGTTTTTTCTTTGATTTCACTGTGTGATAGTGGTGTTTTCCAGAATTGAAATTTTTTTGAGCTTTGATTTTTATATAAGCATGCTTCCTTTGGCTGCTTAGTAAAAGAAATAGTTTAGAACTTTCTAAATATTCTGTGCTACTGTAAGAAAAATTGTACTTAGCTATTTCAGCTTCATACTTGCCTACCTGTCCCTCTACTTCATTTTGCGAGGTGACAAGGCAGGTTATGGTGAACTTAAAATAGTTCATAGAGAAAACGTTGACTGCATTAGGAAAGGTTTTTGAGGAATCCAGATTGTCATTACTTTATGTAGCACACAAGTCAGCCACTGCTTTTGGTATATTGATTTGCTTGCATTTTACGAAAGGAAAAATGGGCTCTGGTTTCCTTAATGGTATCCTTCTGGTTTATAGATCGGTCTTATATGCGACTAACAGAAAAGGAAGACGAGTCACTGCCAATAGATGTAAGTTGGTCATTTACATTTTGTTAAATACACATATTTAAAACTAGCCACTTATGATAACTTTTAATTGCTTTTTAATTTAGGCATGTAATAACATGTTTCCTGCTTTTTGTCATTCTTTGTTAAATCCTAAGAATTTTGGAGTCTTTAAAAAATTCTGATAGATTTCTAGAACTGCCATTGAAATTGTGTTTTTAGATGGGCATGGTTGCCCGTGCCTGTAGTCCCAGCACTCAGTTGTTTGAAGCAGGAGGACTGTTGTCAGTTTTGAGCTACAGAGTGAAACCCTATCTCAAAAAACTGAAACTTTGAGTTCAGATACCAGATCCCACATAAAATGGAGCTACAGCCCCAACCATCCCAGTAGAGTTTTCTTTCTGGTGGTGGCAGTGGTTGTGGGTGGTGTGTTAGCATGGATATCTACACATGGGCTCAGGACTCAGGGTAGGGGAGAGGAGGTACACGTGGGAATCAGAGTACAACCTTCATGTGGCAGTCAGTCCTCTCCTTTCCATTCTGTTTGAGATAGTCTCTTCTCTGCTGTATAAGTTAGGCTAGGTGGCTGCAGAGCTGGAGATTCTGTTCCACTCTCACTTCTTGTAGGTTTGCAAGGATTAAATATGCTTATGTCACTGCCTCTGGCTTTTACGTGGATTCAGGGGATCTGATATCAGATCGTTTTTAAATATTTTATTTATTTTGTATGTGTTTGTGTATGTGTGTGGGTACTGTGTGTCCTGTGGAGGACCAAGGGTGACTTCGGGAATCATCCTGGATTGCTTCTATTTTTTTTGCTTTGCTCTGGGATTTCCCAGGCTCTGCCCACCAGGGCCAAAAGTGCAGGCTACTGCCATTTCCACCTGGCTTTTTTACATGAGACTTGGGATCCGAACTCAGGACCTTCTGCTTTCGAAGCAGAGTCCTAACCCCTGAGCCATCTCTCCAGCCCTCTTCTACCTTCTTATAGTTAGCTTGAAACATGATTTCTCTGGAACATGCTTTTATAACGAGTCATAGATTTAACACATTCTCAGTAACAGTGCAATAAATGAAAATAAGATGAGTCTTTTTGGGTTTGAAGATATAATTCAATTGATAGAGTGGTTGCTTTAAGCCCTAGGTTCAGTCTCCAACACAGCATAAGCCAGGTAAAGTGGGGCTCCTATAATCCTAGCACATGGGAGGTGGAAGCAGTAGGATCAGAAGCTTAGAGTCATCCTCAGCTATGAAATGGACTAAGACTGTGTCTTCGAAAAAACAAAAGGATAGCTTCCTTGGGGAACTGCTAGTTAAAATATAAATTAATATTACAAATGTTGGTACGTTTTAGTTTAGACAACAATAGCTTGTGATGAATTTTGATTTAGTGTTTATACCTAAATAGATCATCTGTGTGGCTATTAAAAATTCTCCTATCACTTTTTCTTTTTGGTAGATACACATAGATACCTATATTCATCTGTGTGTTTCAAATAACTTTCCCATGTTTACAAATTGGCAATTTAAAAAAACTTTCAGAAAATCACAATCCAGAAAACACCTGTAATCCCACATTGGTTAATTTCATACATTCAAGCATCGTTGCTTGTAAGTGTCTTTAGAAACAGTGCGAGGTTAGGTAATAATCTGAACATTCGTATACGCTGTGCTCAGTGTTTCTGCTCCTGTGTACCAGGAGACATGTACAATCCATGCTGATATTGTTTTAGCACAAAAACCCAGAAAACATTCTACATACCCAGCAATGATGGAATGGGTAAATTGTATTTTCATATGACTAAATAACTAAACATAGTGAAAAGGAATGCACTACCACTGCAAAGATGAATCTAACAATGTTGAGGGAAAACAGCTAGACAGAATATACTTGTACATTTGCATAAGAGTCAAAGCGAGTAAAAGCAAATAATAACATGTTTTAAAGGTTTATAAGTAGATGGGAATTATTAATATAAACAAATAACTGATTAAGAACACAATTAGGAATAATGTCAACTTTGAGAAAGCAGGTAAAAGAAATAATGGAGGAGTTTCTTGGCACTTGAAAGGTTCTCTGAAGCTAGATATGACACCTTTCACTAATCCCAGAACCTGAGAGACTCACACAGGACAATCAAGAGTTCAGTGCTAATCTGTGCTACATAGACCCTATCTAAAAAAGTACTCAAAATCAATCTATTAGGTTGGCTGCTGTATAAATAGTGCCTTCTTACTGCTTTTTTTTAAGTTGTCCCTATTTGTTTTATGTCGTATATGATATTGAACAATAATACTTAAAAATTTTTAGTTGCTTTTGGAAGAAGGTACTGTTTGGTTAATGAGTTCTGTGTGGTTTAATATCACTCAGTACTTGGTGATTTTGTTGATTTGAGCATGTTGTTAAGGTCACTTACCGAAGCATCATTTCAAGTGAGAACTGACTTTTTGAGTGGTATGGAGTGCTTGTTAGAAGTCACACAGAACAAGAAAGAGAATTGTAAAATTTTCAAATAGTGTTTGTGTGCTATTTAGTAATCTTAATCTTTATGCTCACAGATAGTTCTTCAGACGCTTCTGGCCTTTGCAGTTACCTGTTATGGCATAGTTCATATTGCAGGGGAGTTTAAAGACATGGATGCCACTTCAGAACTAAAGAATAAGTAAGTTTTTCCCGTTTCTGACATTTTATTTCAGAGGGATTTATTCCTCCCTCCCCTAGAATTTTATGGTTTATGTTTCCTGGTACATAAAAATTAGTTTGTACTTGTGTTTTGATTATGTTGTTTGTAGGAGTAATGATGTTGAGGCACTATGTGATATGACAGGAAAAATGAAAGGTGAAACCAAGGTGTGGCAATGCATACCTATATAATCCCAGCATTCTGGAGGTTGAAAGATAGAAGGATAGTGGATTCAAGGGCAGCCTGACCTACATAGTTAGTTCTAAGAGCTCTTAGGATGTATTTCAAGACCCTATATCAGAAACCCATGGTGGGGGGGTGGGGAGAGAAGAAAAAGAAAAACAGAAGTTGAAAACCTGGTTGTTGGTATTAGAATAAGATTAATAGCTCATGGTACCTGCTACCAGTCAAAATACTGTAGATCAACTGGTGATGGAAATAGATGTATAGAAAGATAATCCCTGGGACATTGTAACAAGCTCTTTCTGTTCCCTGGCCTTGTTTACTTTCTTTTCTCCTACCTTTCTCACACTTAGTCTTTGGAAAAATAAGGAGTTTTCTGTTTCTTCTCACTAGAACATGCTTTGAGACATAAGTTTGCTTTCAGGCTCCTTTTCTATCCTTGGATTAAAAAAAAATACTTGTTATTTTACCTTTTTTCTCCTGTTCTTGTAAGCTGTTTACACTTGCTTTCCTGGCCCTTATTTTTATTTGTTTGTTCAATTCTGTCTCTGGATTTTGGCTACCTTCTTTATCTTAGAAATAATAAACTTTTACACTATTTTCTTTGGAATCAAAGTAAACCAGAGGAAACTCCTCCCTCTATTCATTATTTCCATTTTGAATAGTCACAGTTAGGTCTCCTGTTTTTATGAGGGTGTGCTTGGATGATTAAATGGTATGATTTGCTAATTGAGGTTTTATTTTTCTTGCAAAGGAAGATTTATCCTGTGCTTTGCAGGAAAGTAATATTTAAAAGCAAACATATTGAGGTATTTATGATACAAGTCTCACTTTTTTATGTTACAAGTCTCAGCTTTTACAAAGAGTCTACAAAGTATCCCAGGCCATGGAGCAAAAAGAAGCCAAGCAGAGTGGCATCAAGGGGTGGGGAGAGTCCTTAAGTTTGGCCAGTTGCCTATACAGAGGGCCAGAATGAATTTTTTATTATGCTTGAGAAGATTCTCGAGAAACAGATCTGTGAAATGATCTTAGGATTTGAATCATGAGAGCCAAATGAAAATTACCAAAGGTTGAGACTGCACTGTTTTTTTTAAAGACTATTTGGCATAAGCTACTCTTAGATTTACAGAGGTGACTGAAATTGAGCTAGTATTTCTGTTATGATATGATAGGCCTCCCAGAAGGAATGTGCAAATAAGAAAGGAGAACTTTAAACTTGTTTTCCAACTTTAAACTTAGTTTTCTCTTCATAGGAAGAAAAATTTGTATAATATGACTATCAGATGTTGTTTAATTTCATGGACTTCTACTTAGGAAAAAATGAAATTCATAACAGATTCATAATTCTTTAGAACTTTGTTTTGAGTAGGTTTTTCTGAAGGTTTATCTAAAATTGGTGTTTTTGTTTTCTTTTTAGGACATTTGATACCTTAAGGAATCACCCATCTTTTTATGTATTTAATCACCGTGGTCGAGTACTGTTTCGGCCTTTGGATTCGTCAAATTCTTCAAACCTTGATGCATTGTCATCTAATACATCATTGAAGTTACGGAAACTTGAGTCACTGCGCCGTTAAGATTTTTACAAATTAAATGACAGGACAGACACAGAATCAAGTATTGGAGTTTGGGGTGTAAAACACCCCCCAGAACATCAGTATTTATATTGATATTTCAGAACTAGTTAAAAAAAAATCTATGGCCCTTATTTGTACATCATTAATCAAATCACAAATGGTTTAGAAGTTATCTGTGAAATGATTCTTTGAACTTTCATATAAAAATTTTTTTTCCATTTGAAATGATTCTCAACTTTTGTAAAAGTCACTGTTTTGAACATACTTCCTTGAAAAATGTTGATGTTCTTTGTGATTATTTATTTTCTTAGATCTTATCTTTTGCACTACAGCTTTTAGGGATTCTTTTGGAATTGCTATGTAACTCCTGCATTTTGCAGCACAAGTTATATTGAAATGGTCTTCAGGTCTTATCAGATGAAACCACAATGGTGACTTGTCCCCCAAAAAGTGGGTCTGCTTTGCAGATACTCGCTGGTTTTTAATTTAACCATGATTTCTTACCTGACCCCACTCCCATACACCTTCAAGAATCAACGGTCTCGTTTCATCACTTCTCAGATTCTGTGTGTGAACAATTTTCATGTTAGAAATTCTGTTGTAACAATAACGTTAACAAGTTCAACTTGCTGTAAAGATATGTGTGTTTTCTTCCTTTTGCTGTAAAATTTTCACTGACTGATTATGTAATGTAAGAATAGTTGAAGATAGACCAAAAGACCATTTGTGATTTCGTTTTCTTGCCTGTGTAGAAGAATAATGTTAAAGACAACGTTTTGTCATTATTAGCCAATTTCATGATTGAAGTACATTATTTTATTTCATACTAAATTAGAAAGTTAGTGAAAATAAAGGAAACCTCTCACTTAATCTAAAGGCAGATGCAAAGAAATCAGGCCAAATGTGTTCTAAATACTTGGAAATAATACATTTCAATTTTCTTAGAAAATTAAGGTTATTTAAAGAATTGTTTCGTAACCTCTGATTTCCTGCTGGTTTAGAGTATTCCCTCACTACGTAGTGTTGAGGCGAGAATAAGGATACAGTTCATTTTTTTTTTTCCCAGTTGCAATAGTTTTAGAGAAATTTAACTAGCTCAGCTAGAAAGCTGCAAGAAGCACAGCGTCTTTTTGGCAGAAAATACTGATTTCCACAGGCATGAAAACGTTACTTTCATTGAATTGTCTCAGTTAAAGGGAATAACTGTATGCATGTTTCAATAGGAAACATGCTTCAGGCAAGACTCCTAAGATACCCTTGTACTTTTTTGTTTCTTTGTGTTTCTGAGACAGGGTACCGATATCAAGTTGCCCTTATACTTGATGGCATTTTTCCAGGAGAAATTAATCTTGGCTCCTCTACCCCGCTTCGCAGTGCACAGTCCCAAAGGGTAAGATTATTTTGTCATTGGAGTTTGTTTACTGAAACAGGGTCTCGTGTAGTCCAGGCTAGCCTTAAACTCACTATGTAGCTGATGAAGACCTCAAACTGCTGACACTATGCCTCCACCTCCAGAGAGGCTGAAATTGCTTTTTTCTAGGACGCTGGTTATCTATCCCAGGGCTTCATGCCTGCTAGGCAAGAACTATATTAACCAAGCTGCATCCCTGGCCCCTTGTTATTAGATTTTCTTTAGTTTTTTTGCCATTCTGCTATAAAACACTGACTATGCTCTCTAATAAGCATGAGCTTAGAAATCCGCTGATCATCTAAAATAATTTAGAAATATAAAATGTGCGAAATCAAGCCAGGCATGGTTGATACGCATGTAAAATCCCAGCACTTTGGAGGCTAAAGCAGGAGGGTCACAAGTTTTAAGCAAATTTGAGCTACATATCAAGTTCTAGGCCAGCCTAAGCTAATTAATGGGACCCTGTCTCAGCCCTGCCTCCCTTCCTCCCCCCAAAAAAGTGAATGCAAAAGACTAAAGGGCTGATAACAAAAGACAAAAGAGCATGCAGAGAGGATGTTCTTTTTATCAGACTTACCATTTCCCTCACATGTTACCTGATTTGGAAGAGCCTGTTGTATTCTTTGGGGGCTGGCTTGTCATCTTAGTATGTTTTCATATCAATGATGTTTAGAAATAATTTACAAACCTTTTAATTCACTCATCTAGAAGGTACATTTGCCAGGTATGGTTGCCCATGCCTGTAATCCCAGTAGTACATGAGAGGATCTCCAAAAAAACAAAAAATTAAGGGGTGAAAATATCATAAATTCACTGTATTCATGTATGCAACACTAAGAAAGTTACTTAAAAATTAAGAAGGGTACAATTAAGTAATTTTTAATAATTACACAAATTTCTGCAAGCACATCACATATATAAGATATTGCATTTGCCCCTGAAGGAGCTGTACTCCTTAGCAGTGACCACATATTCCTCACAGTGTGTCTCCTCCTCAGAATTAGGTAACCACTAATATACTTCTATATGTATTTTTCTGAGCTTTTCATAGCTAGTGTCTTGTGACTGACTTCTTAAATATGGCTTCCTGTGTGGAGTGCTGAGTTCTCACCTTGAGAACTCAGATGCAGTAATAGGAAGAGTCTGAGGGCATGACTCAGTGGTACAGTGCTTGCCTAGTATATGGAAGACCTTAGACTCATCCACGATGCCACAGAAAAAAAGGAAGTGGTGGGTAAATCAGTAGATTTAGGGAGGGATGTCCAGATACCTGATAGTCTTTTATGTTAATAGTACACTGAATGGTTTGTTTCATTGGAGCCAAACATCCATACTACTTGTAACATTTTTGACTAGTCTCTGCAATGGACATTGAAAACATTTTTGACTAGTTTGTGCAATGGACATTGAAATCCATCTTTGCCTACCCAGTCAAAGAACTTCTGCCAAAACAATGCCAAAATCTGGCAAATAATTGGCAGTGATGGTTGTCAGGTGTATCTGTGTCTACCTTTGTTAACAGCCTGTATACCTTGGATCAGCTGAACATCTCAAATTTTTGAAATTTACTCCAGTGAATTTCTGCTGTATTTTTCAAGTATGGTACTATAGGACTAAATGTGATTTGGGTGCATTGTAACAATGCTAAGCATATTAAGTACGGGATTTTTATTTACCACACTGTGTGGTAGTCCACTACTGACTAGAATAGTTCCAAAATAAAGTGATGTAAGCCAGTTAAGCATGCAGTTGGCATGATTTCAGTGGCATTCAAAAGTATGAGAAGTCTACTAACAAAGTTCTCTACAATCCAGGAGCACGGGGAACTAGCCAAATCCTCTGGGCTAATAATTCACCTGCAGAAAGTGCAGGTTGTAAACTGGAGACTAGAATGTGCAGTAATACCCAAATAATTGTTTCCTAAGCGTTGTGACTTAATTCCTACATCTTCCTGGTTGTATGTGGCCTGTTCTCATGATGTATTGAATAGTGTTTATTGTGTGCATTGATGCCTGTAACACCAAGCTAAACACATTTTTTGAATATGTTTCCTCTCTTTAAATGACTTGCCCAATAAAGAAATTATTGTCCTCACCTTGTTTTTGGTTTTTGTTTGTATTTAATGTTTAATCTCATTTCTTCAGTTTTTCTGTTCCCAGAAAAATGTGAGTTAATTTGATTTCTTCAACTTTTCTGTTTCCAGAAAAATGTGAGTTAATTTTGATTGTATCTTTTCTAGTGTGATACTGTTTTTCTTAATTACATGGATACTTTAATTGTACATGAGGTCTTTTTTATTGAGACAGTGTCTCATTTGGCCTATTCTGACCTCAGACTTATTATGTAGCCAAGGCTAGACTTGAATTCCTAATCATTGTATGTCTACTTCCCAAGTACTGGGATTACAGGCATAAACCCTCTACCCAGGAGTGTAAATATAGAAAGTCTTGATGTAATTTTATGTTTTTATAGTCAAAACAATATATAATGTCGTTTATAAAGATTCAAATGCCCGTTAGGTTATAAGACATAATGCTTGAGCAGAAGTGTAGAATCATTCCATCACAAATTCATCATACAAACTGCCATTTCAGAAAATATGAGATGACTTAGTAAAGGCACTTGCCCCCAGGCGTGAGGACCTCAGTTCAGTCCCTGGGAGAGAACTGGCTCCTGCACATTGTTCTCCAACTGTCATGCACACACCGTGGCACCACACACGCTCACATATACACAGTAAGTGTAAAAAAATCACTTCATTTTCAATGAGAAACCATTATTCAAGAATCATAGGACAAATCTGTAAAGTTTAATGAGAATCTAAGAGGAAGGTCACATGCAGAAATTTGGCACTTACCCACAATATTTTGAAAACACTACTAGAATCAAATATATACACATATATATCAAATATATATACAAATATATGAGATAAACTATTATTTTGAGAGGGCAAGGGAAATATAATATATGCACATGGAAAAAAAGGCCAGGTGATAAGGAAAGCCAGGAAATCAAAATTTTTGTAGAAAGGTTTTTGCCTTCTTATTCTAATACTTGTTTCCAGATGTACAGAGTTTCAAGTGTCTTGTATAAAAAGTTCCTGCTAACTAATATATACTTTTTTATATTAATAGACCCAAACAAGATATAATTTTCTCTGTATCTTGCTCTGTTGTTTGTATTTTATGATATATATATATATATATATGATAATAACTTATTTTTAATGACTACGGTATTTCAAACATTAATGGGCTTACAGGTCTTTTCCAGTAATTTACAAAATCATGTTGCAGTGAGTGTAATTGTACATCTAATGAAATTATGCCCACAGGGTTTACTACTATAATCAAATTCCTGGATCAAAGGATATTTTTCATTTTTTAGTTCAGTAGCTGCATTGACCTACAGACATTTTTGTCCGGTATGTTTCTACATATAATGTGTAAGAGTAATTATTTACAACTCACACCAGTACTGAATATTAAACTTTTCCAGCTTGATTGAAAATGAATAAGTGGTATCTTGATTTTAATGAAGGTCTAATGCATTTTAATGGAGAAGAGTGGAATATACATGTTTTTATTTTTTGTTACTGATACTTTCAATGAACTGCACAGTCATGTTCTGTTTTCCATTGAGCTTTTTGTATGCTAATAAAATTGGTTTATTATTTGTTTAATGAGTT
Source organism: Typhlomys cinereus (assembly GCA_023101885.1). Classification (NCBI taxonomy): domain Eukaryota; kingdom Metazoa; phylum Chordata; class Mammalia; order Rodentia; family Platacanthomyidae; genus Typhlomys; species Typhlomys cinereus. Next base: position 1,892,903 of record JALPQD010000414.1, on the reverse strand, counting down.
TTTCCTCAGCTTTGTTTGTGTAAACTTATGTTATGGTGACCCTGATTCTGCCTTGCTTAAAAAAGGCCTTTACATTTAAGAATGAATTTAATGTAGTTTTCTTGTATTTTTTTTTTATTTCAGCTCATACAAACTTATTAGGTACACCAGTTCCCTCCCTCCCTCCTCCTCCCCCCGTACCCCCTGCTCCCCCTCCCCACCCCTCTCCCTTCCCATCCCCCAGTGCCTCCCACCCCAATTCCCAGAGAGTCCTTTCTTGTGCATGACTGATTTTCCTCTGGGCCCTCCTCTCCGATGACGTACAAGGACCCAGTGGCCTTTGCCGAACCCTTTCCCGTGTTCCCCTTAGGTATAGGAACACTGCTGTGGCTGCCAATTCTTTGCCTCCAAGGATCTTGGTGCCTTTAGCAGATGCTAGACTTTGTGAGGTCAACAGTGTGTTGGACAATGCGCAGGGCATGCAAAGTCCAATTATGATTGCTTCAGCCCTAACTAGTATAGAGTATCTTACATATCATTGCTCCTCCCATCCTTATGCTCTTACACTCTTACCGCCCCCTCTTCTGCAAATTTCCCTGAGCTTCAAGATGGGGAGAGACTAAGCTGGCCTAGTTCTAGGTGGTTGATATAGAGTCTCTGAAGTTCTGGATTGTGGTTTGTTGATTTTCTTTTGCAGTTTTGCTGCTCCTGCAATGCCCTTCACTCCATCCTGGTGGGCATTGTATGTTACCCCCTGGCCAGAGACAAAAAGCTGTTAGAGTCTTGTGATAAAGCACATTCAAGGTAGATGTAATAAAAGTGGGAAACCACAGTGAGGGAGGGGTCTATCACCCATTTGCAAAATTGTTACTTTTTATCTGCCAGACTATATGCCCTCCTCTTCTGGTGAGATCACTCCCCCTCAGTAGTAAATGATCAGGAACAAGAGTCTGTGAACTTAATCAGATGTCTCATTACTTATTTGGGTCCTTGGTGGAGGCCTATTTTCCCTGCTGTAACATGGTCCCTTCTCTCCTTCTTTCTGGTGTGGCCCTCCTACCCCATCCCTCCTGTTCATAATCCTTGGAATTCCTGTCTCTAGGTGGGCTGGGTGGGTTTGGTACTAGGAGCCACCTATTAGGGAGTACATACGGCGCTTAATTTTCTGGGTCTGGGATACTTCACTTAATACAATTGTTTCTAATGACATCCATTTCCCGGCAAATTCCAGTAATTCATCATTTTTGATGGCTGAGTAGTACTCCATTGTATAGATGTACCACAGTTTCCTTATCCACTCGTCAACTGTTGGACATTTGGGCTGATTCCATGACTTTGCTATTGTAAACAGTGCTGCTATGAACATGGTCGTGCTTGTGCTATCGAGGCGAACCTCTGCTGTATGGGGGGTTATTCCCAAAAGTGGAATAGCAGGGTCATATGGCATTTCAATCTTTAATTTCTTTAAGAATCTCCAGACGGCTCGCCAGAGTGGCTGTATGAGCCTGCATTCCCACCAGCAATGTAGGAGAGTTCCCCTCTCTCCACATCCTCTCCAGCATTTGTCGTTGTTAGTATTGTGGATTTTTGCCATCCTGACCGGGGTGAGATGATATCTCAGGGAAGTTTTGATTTGCATTTCCCTGATGGCTAAAGAAGTGGAGCATTTTTTCAGATATTTGTTAGACATTTTAATTTCATCCCTGGTAAAGTTTCTTTTAAGTTCCAGGGCCCATTTTTTAATTGGGCCATTGGTTTCCTTGGTGTTTAGTTTTCTAAGTTCTTTGTGCACTCTGGACAATAGAGCTCTATCAGATATGTGGTTAGTGAAGATTTTCTCCCATTCTGTGGGTTGCCTTTGAGCTCGCGTTACAATCTCTTTATCTGAACAGAAGCTCTTTAATTTCACAAGATCCCAACTGTTGAGAGTTGGTAGCAGTGACTGTGCCATTGGATGTCTGTTTAGGAACTGTTGGCCTAGCCCAATCAGCTCGAGGGAGTTCCCTATCCTTTCAACTATGGTTTTTATAGTCTCTGGCCTGATATCAAGGTCCTTGATCCATTTGGAATTAAGTCTTGTACATGGTGACAAGTACGGGTCCAGCTTTAATCTTCTGCATGTGGAGATCCAGTTTTGCCAGCACCATTTGTTGAAGATGCAGTTCTTTTTCCATTGGATTCTTTGGGCCCCTTTGTCAAAGACCAAATGGCTGTAACTTTGTGGGTTTATATCTGGGTCTTCAATCCTTATCCATTGATCTGTGTGTCTATTTTGGAGCCAATACCAGGCTGTCTTTACAACTATGGATTTGTAGTATAGACTAAGGTTTGGTATGGTAATACCTCCAGCTGTGTTTTTGTTACTCAGGATTGTTTTTGCTATCCTGGGTCTTTTGTGCCTCCATATGAACTTTGAGATTGTTTGGTCAACTTCTTTGAAGAATTGCTTTGGGATTTTGATTGGTATAGCATTGAATCTGTATATTGCCTTTGGTAGGATGGTCATTTTCACGATGTTGATTCTGCCAATCCAGGAACAAGGGAGGTCTTTCCACCTTCTGGTGTCTTCGGCTATTTCTTTCTTTAGGGTTTTAAAGTTTTCATTGTAAAGGTCTTTTACCTCCTTAGTTAGGTTTATACCAAGGTATTTCATTTTTTAGGGGCTATAATAAATGGTATTGTTTCTCTTAAGGCTTTTTCACTTCTTTCATTCTGGGCATATAGGAAGGCCTCTGATTTTTGCACATTTATTTTGTATCCTGCCACCCTGCTGAACTTCTCAATTAGTTCCAGGAGCTTCCTGGTGGAGTTTTTGGGATCACTCAGGTATAAGATCATGTCATCTGCAAATAGGGATAGCTTGACTTCTTCCTTGCCGATTTGAATCCCTCTTATGTCCCTTTCTTGTCTTATGGCTTCAGCTAAGACTTCAAGTACAATATTGAATAGAAGTGGTGAGAGTGGACAGCCTTGTCTAGTTCCTGATCGAAGTGGGAATGCTTCCAATTGTTCCCCATTGAGCATAATCCTTGCTGTGGGCTTGTTGTATATAGCTTTTATTATATTGATAAAGGTTCCTTCCATTCCTACTGTCTCTAGCGTTTTGATCATAAAAGGCTGTTGGATCTTGTCAAAAGCTTTTTCTGCATCTATCGAGAGTATCATGTGGTCTTGGACTTTGGACTGGTTTATATGATGAATTACATTTATTGATTTGCGTATGTTGAACCAACCTTGTGTGCTGGGGATGAAGCCTACTTGGTCCCCATGAATGATCTTTTTAATATGTTTTTGAATCCGATTTGCTAAGACTTTGTTGAGAATCTTTGCGTCTGTGTTCATCAGGGAGATCGGCCTATAGTTTTCTTTTTTAAGCGAATCTTTATTAGGTTTTGGGATTAAAACGATATTAGCTTCATAGAAGGAATTTGGTAGTGTTCCTTCCTTTGCTATTTGATGGAACAGTTTAAGGAGTATTGGTGTTATTAACTCCTTAAATGTCTGGTAGAACTCTGTGCTGAATCCATCTGGTCCAGGACATTTTTTGGTGGGAAGATTCGAGATTACTTCCTCAATTTCCTTATATGTTATAGGACTATTTAAATAATTCACAACTTCCTGATTCAATTTAGGTAAGTTGTGTTTACTTAGAAATTCATCCATCTCTTTTGTGTTGTCAAACTTCACAGAGTATAAGTTTTTGAAATATGATGTTATAATTCTCTGGATTTCTTGGGTATCAGTAGTGATAACTCCATGTTCATTTCTAATTTTGTTAATTTGGGTTTTCTCTCTCTTGCTTTTGGTTAGTTTCGCTAGGGGTGTATCAATCTTATTGATTTTTTCAAAGAACCAGCTTTTTGACTGGTTGATTTTTTCTATCGTTTTCTTAATCTCGATTTCAGATATTTCTCCCCTTATTTTGCTAATCTCCTCTCTTCTACTACTTTTGGGATCAGATTGCTCTAGCTTCTCTAAAGCTTTAAGCTGCATTGTTAAGTTGTTTATTTCTGACGTTTCCATTTTTTTGACGTAGGCATTAAGAGCTATGAACTTACCTCTTAGAACAGCTTTCATTGTGTCCCAGAGATTTTGGTAAATTGTATTTTCGTTATCATTCACTTTCAGGAAATCTTGAATTTCCTTTTTAATTTCTTCCTGAATCCATGTCTCATTCAGCATCATAGTGTTAAGTTTCCAGGAGTTAGTGTATTTTCTCTTGTTTGATGTGTTGTGGATGTCCAGCTTTAGGCCGTGATGGTCTGATAGGGCACAGGTTTCTTGTATATGTGTAGATTCATTTTGTGGCCCAATATGTGATCTATTTTGGAGAAAGTTCCGTGTGCTGCTGAGAAAAATGTGTATTCTTTGGTGTGTGGGTGAAAAGTTCGATAGAGATCTGTAAGGTCCATTTCTTTCAGGGTTTGATTAAGTTCCATAGTGTCTCTGTTAAGCTTTTGACCTGTTGATCTATCCCATGTTGACAGGGCGGTGTTGAAGTCCCCAAGAATTATCGTTTGGGGATTGATTTCTTGCTTTAGACGCTGTAGGGTTTTCTTAATGAATGTGGAGGGGCCCGTATTGGGTGCATATATGTTCAGTATTGTGAAGTCTTCCTGGTGAATTGTACCTGTGACTAAAATGTAGTATCCATCCGAGTCTCTTATAATTTTCTTTGGTTTGAAGTCCACTTTGTCTGATAGCATAATGGCTACCCCTGCCTGTTTTCTGCTTCCATTAGCTTGTAGAATTGTTGACCAGACTTTTATTTTTAGAGCGTGCCTATCTTTTGTGGTGAGATGGGTTTCCTGCAGGCAGCAGATTGATGGATTGTGATTTTTAATCCATGTTTGTAATCTGTGTCTCTTGATCGGTGAATTAATTCCATTAACATTTAGTGTTATAATGGAGAAACTATTGTTAATTCCAGACATTTATTATGTTTAGTAGCTTTTATAAGTATATTGCTTCTTTTTTAATGATGTTATACTTGCCTTCTGTTCTCCTGGATATGCCTGTTTTTTTCTTCACGCTTGAGTATCATTTCTAGCATTTTTTGAAGGCCTGGTTTGGTGGCCATGTATCCCTTAAAGTTGTCTTTGTGCTGGAAAATTTTTCTTTCTCCCTCGATCATGACTGATAGTTTTGCAGGGTAAATCAGCCTGGGTTGACATTTTTGCTCATTCAATACTTGAAGTATGTCTCTCCAAGCTCTTCTTGCTTTTACTGTTTCGACTGAGAAGTCATTTGTTATTTTAATAGGTTTACCTTTAAAAGTGACTTGTTTTTTCTCCCTTGAAGCTCTCAGCACCAGTTCTTTATCTTGAATGTGGAGTGTTTTAACTATTATTTGCCGCGGCGTGCTTCTATTTTGGTCGTATCTGTTTGGGGTGCGGAATGCCTCTTGTATATGGATGGGCCTCTCTTTTTTTAGATGAGGAAAGTTTTCCTTGATGATCGTTTGAAAAATTTCCTCAGGGGTGGTATTTTGAGATTCTTGCTCTGGTATTCCATGAATACGCATGTTAGGCTTCTTCAGGGTGTCCCATATCTCTTGGATATTTCTCTCAAGTATCTTTTTGGCTTTAACAACCTCTTCCATTGAGCTGATTAGTACTCCCACTTTATCTTCAAGGTCTGAAATTCTGTTTTCTGCTTCATTAGTTCTGTTGGTAAGACTCTGTGGCGTTCTGGGTTGAAGATAACTTGTCTTTTAGCTCAGTTTTAAACTCTGCTTGAGTTTGTTTTAACTGCTCTATGCCACTTTTTGTTTCTTGCACTGTTTTTCTCAACTCCTCCAGATGTCTGTTGTGTTCCTCTTCAAAGCGATTGATTCGATTATGTAATTCCTCCCGGATTTCCTCTTTCATAGTATTGAACATGGTAATGATCATATTTTGAAAGTCTTTATCCTGGGTGGGGCTTTCTTGGCCTTTTTCCATGGGTTTGTTCTTGTTGGAGTCTAACATTGTGGGATTAATTTCTTCAGTGGGAAATTTGTTTACTTGATTGTTGCTTCTCATGGATTTGCACTTTGACTTTGGCATTGTCATTTTAACTCTTAAGATCTCTCAATTTCACTAAACTGAATTATTTGGCCTGTGGTCCTGGTCGGTGGGGCGGGCGGAGACTTACCTAGGTCGTGGGATGAGGCCCGGCTGGACCGTGCGCGCGCGTCCCGACCGGTGGAGCGGGTCGGGGTGCAAAGGGGGGATGGGGGCGACGGCGTGGAGCTATTTAACCCGAGGGCAGCTGGGGCGGGGCTCGGACGCAGGGGGAGGTCCTCCTGGTCCCTGGGTCCCGTACGCGGCTCCGGCTGGATGGTGGGAGGCGGAGCCGGGTCCCTGTGGGCCGACCTGGGAGTCCTGGTGGGCGGTTCGCGGGGGGGGGGGGGGGGGGGGTACTCACCAGCTAGGGCGCGGCGTGGACGCCCGGCTGGACCGCGCGCGCGCGCGTCCCGACCGGCGGAGCGGGTTTAGGGTGCGAAAGGGGGGATGGGGGCGACGGCGTGGAGCTATTTAACCCGAGGGCAGCTGGGGCGAGCCGGGCGCAGGGGGAGGTCCTCCTGGTCCCTGGGTCCCGCGCGCGGCTCCGGCTGGATGGTGGGAGGCGGAGCCGGGTCCCTGGGGGCCGACCTGGGGGTCCTGGTGGGCGGTGCGCGGGGGGGCGGGTGGGGGTACTCACCAGCTAGGGCGCGGCGTGGACGCCCGGCTGGACCGCGCGCGCGCGCGTCCCGACCGGCGGAGCGGGTTTAGGGTGCGAAAAGGGCTTTTCTTGTATTTTCAAAGGGTTGTTTTTGGTTTCTTTGTCCATTTTTATGTATGTGTGCATGTGGAGACCTGAACTTGATATTGGGAATCAGCCTCAACCAGCCTTCCTCATTCTTTTAGGCCAGATCTCTAAACCCTAAGCTTGCTGATAGGGCTAGTCTCACTAGCCAGCTTGCTCTAGGGATTTCTAGTCTCCACCTTCTGAGGCTGGAATTATAAGTGGACCACCATACTCACCTGGCATTTTTACATGGCATCTGGGGATCTATATTCCAGTCCTTTTGCGTCTCAGCAGACGTTTAAAGCACTGAGCTACTGGGTGGTACCATTTCCTAGGTGGGGAGAGAAAGTGAGTTGAGGACAAGGGCTCATCACTTTCTGCTTCCTGATAGTGGGTGTGATGTGCCCAGCTGTCTGAAGCTCTTGCTACTTTGACTTCCTCACAGTGATGAACTGTACCCTCAAACTGTAAGCTAAACACAACACTTAGGTTGCTTTGGTCAGTGTATTTTATTACAGTAACAGGCAAAGAAACTAAGATAGATGGTATATGATCACTGGATTTACTCATTACTACTGCATTTCATTATTTCTACATCCTTTGTATAGATAGAGCAAGGAAATGTATGTGTGCATATTAACCTATGCACTTGCATATGCATGCATATTTCTACATAGAACACATTTTTATGTAACTAGCATTTGCTTTTGCTGACATTTAGTTCATTACTTCATAAATCCTATTGTCCTTTCTTGCTTATCTGTAAATTTCCATTCTAGCTAAGAAACCCAACTCTCCCACCATCTGCTATGCACTTAATTGAATTGTTTGATTTCCATAATACATGTAAAGTTATTTGCAGAATTTCAAGCTTGTACTCCCATGGGAAGCAACTTTTATCTACTAGAGTACAGTGATTATGTAGTTTGGTTGTTTTCCATTACTTTGATAGACTGTTCATTTCCAAAGTGACTGAGATTGCCTCCCTTTTCTTCAGTAGATTAATTTTTTTAGTCGGGGGTGGTTCTTTTTGAGACAAGTTTGCTCTAGGTCTATCTGGCCAGGAGCTCACTATGTAGCCCAAGCTGGTCTCAAAAATGAATCCCCCTGCTTTAGTAATCTGGATACTAGGATTTCAGGCATGTGCCCATCACATCCTAGTCTCTTCACTTATTTCATAAACTTACAATGCTACTGTATTGTTTGTATTATATTCCATTTTTTGAGATTTTCTATGACCTACCTGATTACTTTTATGTGTGTATATTGAGGTTGAGGTTCACTCTTTTATTCTCTCTTCTCTGTGTGTGTGTTTAAAGCTACAACCTCATGCTGGCTAGGCAGGCCATCTACCTCATGTTTTGAGATTGTATCTCAGTAAGTTGCCTAGACAGTCCTTGCATATGGAATTCTGTTGTCGCAGATTCCTTCGTAATTAGGATGAGAGGTTTATGCTTTTTGTATTCTGAAGTTGAATGAGTTTGGGAGATGCACCATGCTAAGAAAGTGTGCTTGTGTTATCATAGAATCCTTGCACAGACCTTAAAATCTTGTGGTTCACCTATTCATGTTTTTCTCCCCTTGCCTTAAGTATTCTGATTACTAATCTTTTTCATACTGTGTCATATGGTTGGAATCATACAGTATGTAGCCTTTTTGGACTGACTTTTATAAATATTCATTCAGCCTCCCCCTGTATCATGATAATTCATTTCTCTTTATCTCTGAATAATAGACTGTTCTCTAGATGTTCCCTCCTGTTTATTTACCAAAGTACTGAAGGACATTTTGGTTACTTCCAAGTTTGGCTGATCACAAATACAGCTGCTGTAAACATTCACATGTAGGTTTTTTGTGTGGACATAAAATTCCAAATTAGTTGGGTAAATACCAAGGAGCACAGTTGCTAGATCACATGTTAAGATTATGTTCGGTTTTATAAGACATTGCCAAACTGTCTTTCAAAGTGGCTGTACTTTTTTGTAATGTCTGTAGTAATTTTTGTAATTCCTGTTGCTTGGCATCCTTGTCTGCCACAGGAATAATTCACTTTCAAATTTCAGATATTCTAACAGGTGAAGTGAGGTTTTTTTTTTGTTTTGTTTTGTTCTTTTTTTTTTTTTAATTCGAAGTTCCTTTGTGTGATAGATAGCTACTGGTGTTAACTTGGCAATTGAAGGCTTTGGTTCTGGGCACATTTGTGGAGAGCTAGTTGTTAAATCCTAAATGAGTCTGCAGAAGATTGATGGGGGAGAGCCAGCCCATCATGGGTAGGTCAATTCTCTGGGCAAGTGGATAAAAGGGAGGGAACTGCTTCGCAAGCAGAAGGTCCTGAGCTCAGATCCCAGGTCCCAGGTAAAAATGCCAGGTAGAAATGCACTAATGGTCCTGGTGGGCAGAGGCTGGGAAATCCCAGAGCAAAGCAAAAGAGATAGTAGCTATCCAGGATGATTTCTGAAGACACAGTTCTCTCTCTCTCTCTCATGTGTGTGAAAGAGAGAGAGAGAGAGAGAGAGAGAGAGAGAGAGAGAAAGAATGAGAGAGAGAGAAAGAAAGAATGAGAGAGAGAAAGTTAAAAAAAGACTGACTCCCCATGCAGCTCACTTTCCCATGGAAGAGCTTAGTCCCTTGACACCTTACCACAATAAAGCGCATTCTGAATTCTGTTGAGATTGTCTTTGTTTACTGTCCTCTCTCTCTCTCTCTCTCAACTATCCTGTTAGAACCCCAAAATCGAGCCCAGTATCAAGACTACAGTTATGTGCCATCACAGCAAATTAAAATAGAAGTATTGTGGAGTTCAGTCCCAGTCATCCTCAGTCTCAGGCACACACAAAGGAAGATGTTTGCCTGTTTAGTCAATTTCTGATACACATCTTGAGTTAAGAGTCAACCCACATTGTAGTGTGTGGACTTTCAAGTTTTCATATTTATCAGTAATGAGACAGAAATCATAACTAGCAGTCTAAGTCCTAGAAAAAGGATACTGTACTCAGAGCATTCTTGTTTCCCTAATATCTTACTTTTTGGAGACATAAGGAGAATAATCTTCCTTATTGTTTGTTTCTGTTTGGGGAACTTTAATATTTTATTTACTCTTTCTCTGTGTGTGTAAGTGTATCAAAGAGCACTGTGTGTTCTTGTGGAGAACCAAGGGTGACTTCAGGAATCATCATGGATGGCTTCTACCTCCTTCTTGATTTGCTCTGGGACTTCCCAGGCTCCACCCACCAGAGTGGGAAGTGCAGGTCAGGGCTTTTTCCACCTGGCATTTTTACATAAGACCTAGGATCTGAACTCAGGACCTTCTGCTTGCAAGACAGAGTCTTAAGAGTCTTAACCCCTGAGCCTTCTCTCCAGCCTTGTTTGGGGAATTTTGAGAGAGAGTGCCAGAGGGCACCTGAGTGTGTGTGCCAGTGGAGGCCTAAGGTTGACATCAGGAATCATCCTGGATTGCTTTACCTCTTTATTGTTATGCACTGAGGTGTCCTGGGCTCTGCCTTCCAGGGCCAGAATTGTAGGCCACTGCCATACATCTACCTGGCATTTTCATGTGGCATCTGGGGATCTGAACTCAGGTTCTTCTGCTTGGGAGGCAGAGGCTTTTCCCTTGGGCCATCTCCCTAGCCCAATCCTCTGAGTTTTAGCTGCAGTCACACCATTTTGCAACAGGACACCATCTAGTTGTTCTGTACACTGAGGCAACATGCTGGACTGCAGCCGAGCAAAACTACCCTTCTAAAGTTAGATAACATGGACGGACACCTTCAATGTTTATGATGCAGACAAGTACAAAGTCCACATAAAACACATAGTTTTTCAGGTTTGTGTCTGCCCTCAGCTCAGTGCTGGTGGAACTTAAGAGTTCCCATTTCAGAGGCAGGCGCTTCCTTTATGTGTCCCTGGGAAATTCACATAGTTGTTACCCAAACAGGAAAAGGACCCCCTCAGACACAAAAAGAAGCAGGATGGAGAAACTGCAGAGGAAAACCCTAAGTGAACATGCTCCATGTACTATGGAGTGTGAATACACTCCAGAGTGCCTAATGGACTAGAGAATATGCAGCTGTCCCTGAGAGCACTACATAGGGGATGGGATGGGAGAGCTGGGAATGCAGTGCCTTGCTACAGGTGATAAGACATCTATTGAGGCTGAGCTCTCTGCCTTGAAAGAAATTGTTTGCTTCTTCACATTAGCCTCTGATTTGGCCATAAAATTAAGTAAAAGGGAGGATGAATGGAAGTTCTTTCATGTTTTCTTTTATGACTGTGGGAAGAAAGAAAAAAAAAAATAGAGCTCTACACTGTTAAAAAAAAAAAAAGTCTGGAACCGAAAACTGTTAAAATCAGTGGAAAGAATTGGACAGTCAGGAAGTCCATGACCCAGCATATAAAGCCGTTAATGATAACCTTATTCAAAATACTGCAGGCCTTAGGAAATGTTCAGCTTTCTGAGCTGGTTAAACTGGGGAAAACGTGTCAACAGGCAGTACAGTGAGGGTCTGGTGAAGGGGGAAGAGGCTGAATGAGCTTCATGAGCCTTGGTAGCAAAGAAGCCAAGCAACATGATTACCCATGCTTCTCTGAGGCACAAGAAAGTACTCACTCGCTTGTGACTAGCTCCTACAGACCACTAGGGACCTGGATGTTGCCTGTCAAAAATTAAATGTTAGAGATTAGTAGCCCTTGAGTGGGGCATGTAACGTGAGGGCCAAGGAAGTAGGAGACAGTTTTCGATGCCAATTTACCAGGCCAAATAGAATCCACAAGTGGTATGGATTCCTAGTAGCATTATTAAGTCCATTACTGAAGTACAACCTCTGTGACATGAGGAAGCTTGGCCATACTTGAACAACTTGGATTGCACAAAAACCAAATATGTGAATTGTTAAGACAGCCTGAAGTACACACAGCCAATGGACAACATCCAAGAGACCACTATTCTAATGACCAGAAAACAAATATGGAAGAAATGGTGCCATACTGGTGTGTTATAAGATACAGATGACAGGAAACCAAGGATTGTCTTAGTGTGATTCAGCAAGGCAGCAGAAGATGAAAAGTTACATGACAAATAGTGCTACAATACTGTATGCAGAGGACTTTGTGGGTGGGAATCTAACCAGTAAGTGATCTAACCAGCAGGTGAATCACATAGAGTTCAGGTCCAAGAATGAGGAATGCAAATATAACTCATTTATGTGGATATCGCCACAAGCGTCTGGTAAATGTCTCCCTGTAAACAGCAACTGATAGAGCTATTATCAAAGGTCTTATCCAGCTCAAGGCTATATATGGATTGTCCACAAAAGATTCACAGGGACAAGGACATCCATTTCACAAACAGAGATGTAGAAAACTGGGTTGAGGACAATCAAGTACAGTGATAATTTTGTTAGAGGACAGGAGGAACAGACAAAGTCACTTTTATGTTATTAAGATATATTTGTGTTCTGTATTTCAGAAATGAATCTGTATGCACTTGTTAATAATAATTTAGTATATATACACTGTTATCCGTTTGTTTGGTCCAAGTTAAACCCACCCGCTAGTACAGATGCCCTTGAAAGAGTGTATCATTAATCCTGGCAGATACTAACTAGATCTGGTATTTCAGGAAATACCAGCGCCCAGATATCCAGAGAATGAAGGAAGAGTACAGGGAATGGTCACGAGAGCAGACATTACAAGTCTCAGAAATGTGGCTGACTACCTGATTTGAGGGGTAAGACCAAATTCTGGAATGAGTGATTTGCCTTTGTTTCGTTACTCCTCTTCCCTTTTTAATCTGGTGACTGAGATGAGATGTCAGGCAATTTTAAAGAGATATCCATCCTCTGTCTTCCCACATTACTGGCTATTTGAATAAAGTGTGGCAAAAAGATTCAATTTCTGTCTCTGCTCCTTGATATTTGTGGTGACAGGTATCTTGAATTCTTCCACGTGTCTTAGAACTCCAGAGGGGTTGGTTTGAATTTTTAAAAGAAGGATTGTTAAAATAAAAGTTAAAGAGTTTAAATAAAGGCATTCTTTGTGGGGAAATAAAGATGCTTCAAAAGTCATAGCATTATTTAAATAAAGACTCCAGAGCTAGAGGGGGTCTGTCTATGACTTGTTTGCCAGGAAGTCAACCGAGACCTCCTTGCCCTTATAGACTACTGTTACTTCAGTTGATTGCATACCCAAACTGGAACATTAAATCCCTGCTGCTAAAGATAGATCGTACCCTGGATATTGGACATGGGCAAACCATACTGGGTTGAAAGGGGGAACATCTTCTTCGTTGGCTAGTATTTGTGGTACCACAGTATGGTCTGTAGGGAAAACTGTCACTAAAAGTCCCCTGCTGAGCTACAGGTCTATGTATTGCCCTATCTGAAGGCCAGGTGGGATATGACAATGGCACATCTAGTGTGAATGCAGCCAGTTAATTTGCTGATTGGCTCTTAGACCCAATCCTGGGAGACGCCCTCAGCCTGGTAATGTTAAACCTGTGCTTACAGAAGTCATAGATCTCAGTAGAGAAGGGATGCTATTTCATTAAATGGATGTGATGACCCACTGAAGCTGCAATCCAAACATTTGTGTCTGTCAGTACTCGTAGATACTAATACTTCCAGCTACGGTTCAGGGGAATATCATTTTGCATTGAGTAGTGATCATAGTGGCAACCCACAACAAAGCCAACTGTTGAATATGTGAGGGATTCCCCTATCCAATCAAACAAATTCTTTTAGTTTCATGGTGACATATCATTTCTCTGGTACCAAATTGTTTCAGTTTCATTTTTTGTAGTTACTATAAAAAATCATTTAATGTAATGATGAAGTTATTATTATTGTAAAGAATACATAATTTAAAATAATAAATCATTAAATACACAATTTAAAATAATGATAATTTTGTTTCCAAATAACTTAGGGGAATGGGGAACTTCCTCATGTGCACGATTACATGCTGCAGTTGATCATGATGCTGGAAAGTTACCAGCAAAAGATAAGGGAACCAGCTGCACCAGATCCACAGCAGCAGGATAAGGAGAAATGCTGCTTCCTTGCTTTCCACTTTTCTAATTCCCAGCTAGTTCTCTCCCCAATTCCTCTATTTGCCTGCATGAGGAATGGTTCCACCCACGGGGAACTGAGAGCTGAGTCTTCCCACACCAATTATGCAATTAGACAATCTCCTACAGGTTTGCCTTAACTAGATAAATCCTCATACATGTGCCTAGACCTCATCTCTCAAGTGTCAAGTTGACAACCAATAGTAACTGACACAGGCATACTCTAGAATATGCTTTCCACCACACCATAAATTGGAGCACCTTTCTGGGGAGGAGGAGCCCAGCACAAATGGAGTGATTACTTTAAGTCACCAAAGTCGTTGTCACTGAGGTGGGAGCATCCACTCTGACAGTTTTAGTCTCAGGATGAAGCCTTGGTGGAAGTAATAAAACACATACACAAATCTGAATCTCTACACACCACAAAGTAGGAGGACTGCAAGTTCAAAGTCTTCCTGGGTTTCCCTATGAGTTCAACACCAGTCTGGTCATCTTAGCAAGATCCTGTTTCAATGTGAAATAAGTAAGTAAATAAAAGGGCTGGGGATATAGCTTAGTGATGAGACTCTTTGGCTAGTTAGCACATGTGAGGTCCTGGAGGTCCTGGGTTCAATCCCCACTACAGAAGCAAGTAAACAAGCAAAAATAAAAATAAGCGAGGTATAGAAACAACTAGCTTATATGATAACTGAACATGGGCCTTTTGTATATTTATATTCCCTTTTATCTTAAAAAGACTTTTAAGGGCTGGAGAGATGGCTCTAGGGTTAAGACTCTGCCTCATAAGCAGAAGTACCTGAATTTGGATCCCAGGTCTCACATAAAAACAAGATGAAAGTGGTGGCAGCCTGCACTTCCAACCCCTGGTGAGTGGAGCCTGGGAAATCCCAGAGTGAAGCAAAAGGAGGTAGAAGCAATCCAGGATGGATTCCTAAAGTCTTTCTTGGTCCTTCGCAGGGACAGTCAGTGCTCTCTAATGCACACACACACACACACACACACACACACACACACACACAGTAAATAAAGTTAAAATAAAAAAGGTTTTTAATAGTTTAAAAACATATTGAGGGGCTGGAGAGGTGGCTCAGGGATTAAACCTCTGCCTTGCAGGCGGAAGGTCTTGAGTTTGGATCCTAGACCCCACATATAGATGCCAGGCGGAAGCGGGGGCGGCCTGCGTTTCTGGTCCTGGTGGGCGGAGCCTGTGAATCCCGGGACAGAGTAAACAAGGAGGTGGAGGTGGTCTATGGTGGTTCCCAAATTCGTCTGTGCTTCTACACACACACACACACATACACATGCACACACGCATATACCTACAATTGAATAAATAATAAAAAAAATAAATACATATTGATTATATAAGTCATTTAAATATTTACAATGCTTGTGTGCCTCATGTATGTTGTGGTTGGTGGTTGTGTCATTCAAGGACTAAGAGGTTATTGTTGCAGTCTGTACAATTGCTAGGACATAGTGGCCCAATGCTTAGATCTTGACATACCCATATACAATAACAACAAAAGAGATCATATAAATCCCCCCTCTAAGGCTCAAACAAATCACAAAAGTGGAGTCAAAAAGAGTAAAGTACATAAAAATTAGCCTTCCAAATTTTAGTTGAAGTAACACTATTTTGCAGTGGGTCATTATTGAATTGCTACATGCACAGAGGTTACATGCCCAACTGCAGCAAAATAAAGCTATCCTTTGAGCAGTCTGATAGTATTTACTGAGACCATCAACATTTCTGATAAGGACAGGGATGGAGTAAACCCCTATCTAGGTCTGATTTGCATTTGCCTGTTGCTAGACACACATAAACTTAGGGCTCTGTAAAACAGGAGTTACTGGTCTGAGAACTTCCTCCTTGCTGGATAGCTTGCACAATACCAAGGAATCCTGTAGAAGCTACTGGGGGAGGGAAATAATCACAGGCCTATCAACTCATGAGATCTGCAAGTCTCAATAAAAATCACCATGGCAACAGGTGACCACCAGTGTAATAATGGCATGAGTATTAAGGAGTCAACCAACAGCTTTCTGATTGGACTCAAGACCTGCTTGTCAGATTGGAACACATTCCTGTTACTGCTAACTAGAACAAGAACTTAAAAAGGGGAAGGAAATAGATCAATAGGGAAAAACAGTCAAGGGAACCTGTAGGTAGAAAGACAGTACACCAAACTGCTCTGTGAATAGCTGTTATTATACCCATAGATTTGAAGAACACTTTACACTCAGCCTAGGAGTCTTCTATAACATAGATAGAGGATATCAACACCCTGAGAGGATGCAGCCTAGGGCAGTAAAGGAGCAGTGAGGTGGACAGCTACAGCTAGCTACAATGTAGAGTACCAGTGACCCAACAGGTTTCATCCAGAATCAGGCCAACCCAACTTCTCCTCATTCTAAGGCCTTGGAAACCACACAGAAGAGGGGGCAGTGAGATTGTAAGAATCTGAAAATGGGAAGGTTCACCATTGGACAAGACATTCCATTCAAGGCAGGCCTGCTGCATCTAGAACTCACTGCAGTGAAACTTGTTATTACCAGATCTATATAATAACTGACAAACCAACATACCCCCATAGACTATCAAGGAACTCAAGAGAGATAAGAACATACAGTGGAAACCTTGGGTGATGAATGCCCCTATCAATGGGGTGGCCTGAAGAGAGGCAACTTGTATGCCATAGAGGCCTGAACCCCCACAAGAGTAGACAAATCAGAGGGAACCCTGGGGTCCATAGAAGCAGGCAGGGAGGAGAGTGGGATGGATGGATGAAGGAAAGAGAGGGGAATGGGAGGGAGGGGGATGGAGGGAAGTAGGGATGAGTACTCAATATGCTTGAAAAACTAGAAAAATAAAAAAGAATAAACCCCTTGTTCCCCTAAGTTGTTTTTAAGCTCTATATTTGCTCAGCAACAGGAAGATAATAATAAATAGAATGAAAAAATAAGTGCAAAAGAAATAAAACAGGAGTTACCAAGCCTGTGTATGGGGACAAGTTGTAATGGGATGGTAGGAATGACAACCTTGGTGAGTGCCACTTGCCAATAAACTCATTTACTTGTCAAGTTAGACTTTTTGGAGGCATTCATTGGTCTGTTGGACTTATCTCTATTCATAGGCAGATAATACTTTTATATCTCCCTGGAAAAGTCGCACTATACAAGGCACAATTCTTGGGCTAAATAAAGGCTCTCCTCTAGTAATAATGATAATAATAACAATAATAATAATAATAGTAATAATAAAAAATAAAAACCCAGTCTGCTCTGAAGTAGACTGATTCTTTCCTAGATAAAATACAACACCAATACTATGGAGGCCTGAACCCCCACAGAAGTAGACAAGCCAGAGTGAACCCTAGGATCCATAAAAGCACAGAGGCCAAATGTTGGGAGGGAGTGGGGCAGAATGGTGAAGGGAAGAGAGGGGATGGAAGGGAGAGGGAGGGAGTGAAGCTGGGATAAATACTCAATATACTTGTAAAATAGAAAAATAAAAAAACAACACCAATGTTGATTGACTGGAGTACATAGGTCTCTTTAATGGTTCCAGATGCAAAGTTTTATTCATCTTCAGGTCTTTAGGGCAATCTGAGAAGTGAAGATCCCCTCATACTTGAAATAGTCACTTTTGCCTTCCTTCCATAAGTTTCTTTTTCTTTTTTTCCTTTTGCCACAGAATTCTGAATTCTAAAGAGAGACCTCTGTCACACACACACCCCTGCAGCTCTGATTAGATGTTCAGAAAAAACAGTGTGCATTTGTATGTGAGGAAGATTAAGTTTCTGGCCCCAGGAGGTTCAGATTCCATGGGATTTTTGAAGAGGAGAGGAAAAGGGAACTCTGGAGACCCAGATTTCTTCCAGCTCAGAGAATAACCATCCGTATTCTTGCTGTAACCCCTTTGCATTGCATCCTTGAACTCCCTGCCCTAAGTGGAAGTTTGAGAGAGAAAACTCTATTTCCCTGAGGTCTCGCCTTGAGTAAATCTATTTCCTGCACTGCTTTCTGTCTCCTAAATTTTTGCCAGAGCAGTGAGCAATAGAATCCTTAAATTGCAGTGACAGCGATGGCAAGGGTGCCTTTCGGGCCCTCAAATGCCCATCGCCACTAGAGCACATCTTATATATTGACTTACGGGCCTTTCAGGAGTCTGCTGCTTTTCAACACCAGACCTCCAAATTCTCCCTGGAGCCTCAGCCCACTCTGATCTTATGACCTCTGTGGCCCCATTTCCTTTGCTTTTTCACTCTTCTGCTGTTGACAGAGAACAGCCTGCTCCCAACCACTCACAATCTCCCTCAACTTCAGTGATCGCATCTGAGATAGGCTTTGGTGGATGGCAAACTTTTCTTAGTTGTGCCTGCCACACTCAAGCAAGTTCTAGAATAGAAGAGAATATTACAGGGATGAGATTTTTTTTGCCTCTCTGTGTGCGAATGTGTGTGTGTGTGTGTGTGTGTGTGTGTGTGTGTGTGTGTGTACAGGCGGGCACTTGAGTGTGTGGGCTTGTGGAAAAGGACAATATTTCTACATGCCTATGCTGTTCTGTAGAGGTAGGGGAGTCCCAGTGAGAAAAATGCAGGAGGCTTTAGGAGCTTCCTTTAGCTGACTCCCAGAAAGAAAGTAAAGATCTCGTTTCTATAATCTTCTGGCACACAAATAAGTCCTCAGCATCAGAATGATTAAGAAGCAGAAATTGAAGCATAATGAGATACCCCATAATATGACTAGAATTAACAAGTATTGTGGAGGATGTGAGGAAATTAAAATATTCAAACATTGCTGGTCAAAAAAACATCATCTTTATAGAGGAGTGGCATTTCAAAAAAACAAAGTTACCAAATGATTCAGCAATTCTACCTATATTTACATCGATATCTATAGCATATATGCCTATGCACACACACACACACACACACACACACACACACACACACACACACACATGCTCAAGAGAAAGAATACTTTATCCACATAAAGATTTATAGAGCCAACTTTTTCTATTTTTATTTTTTTCCACTCATACAAACTTGATAGGTACCCCATTCCCCTCTCCCTCCACCCCTCCCTGGATCCCCTTGCTCCCTCCCCCTTTTTCCCCTTCCTTTCCCCCCTACCTCCCCCTTCCCCCTGGATTCCTGGAGCTTCCTTTAGTGCACACTCAAACTTCCCTCTGGGCCCTCCTCTGTAATGAGGTGTAAGGACCCAGTAGCATTGCCTAGAGCTCTTTCTTGTGTTCCCCTTTAGTATAGGGACACTATTGTGGCTGTTAATGTTGCTTCTAAGGATCCTAGTGCCTGTGATCCATGCTAGACATTGGGGGGTCAATGATATGTTGGTCATTGCACAGGTTGTGCAAAGTCCTATTATGACTACTTTGCTCCTAACTTGTGTGGAGTATCTTGCATATCATTGTTTCTCCCATCTTTAGGCTCTTACAATCTTACCGCCCCTCTTCTACAAACTCCCTGAGCTTAAGGATGGGGAGAGATTAGGCTGGCCTGGTTCCTGGTGATTAATGTAAGGTCTCTGATGTTCTGAATTATGGTTTGTTGGGGTTTTTTTTTTCAGTTTTGCTGTTCCTGCACCGCCCTTGGCTCCATCCTGATGGGTATTGGATGTCACCTCCTAGCCAGAGATAAAAGGCTGTTAAAATGGAGTCTTATTATAAGAGTAGATTCAAAGGTAGATGGAATAAGAGTAGGAGACCGCAGTGAGGGGGGGAGTTAGTCTCCCATTTGAAGGATGGTTATCTTCTATCTTTCAGACTCTATGCCCTCCCTGTCTGATGTGATCAAACCCCATCAGTTGCAAGTGACCAGGAAGGAAAGTCTGTGAACTTAACCAGATGTCTCATTACTGACTTGCAGTCCTTGATGGTGGCCTATTTTCTCTGCTATAGAATGATCCCCTCTCTCCTTGTTTCTGGCGGGACCCTCCTTCCCCTTCCCTCCTGTTTATAATATTTGGAATTACTGTAGGTATTACCGAGATTTATCTTTGAGTGTGTCACTAAGTGGGTTTGGTACTAGGATCCACCTATTAGGAAGTACATACAGCGCTTAATTTTCTGTGTCTGGGATACTTCACTCAATATAATTTTTCTAATTCCATCTATTTCCTGGGAAATTTCATTAATTTATCATTTTTGATGGCTGAGTAGTATTCCACTGTATAAATGTACTACATTTTCCTTATCCACTCGTCAACTGTTGGGCATTTGGTTTGATTCCATGACTTTGCTATTGTAAACAGTGGTGCACCTAGAACTAGGCCAGACTAATCTCTCCCCATCCTGAAGCTCAGGGACATTTGCAGAAGAGGGGGCGGTAAGAGTGTAAGAACAAAAGGATGGGAGGAGCAATGATTTGCAAGATACTCCACACAAGTTAGGGCTGAAGCAATCATAATTGGACTTTGCATGCCCTGCGCAATGTCCAACACACTACTGACCTCACAAAGTCTAGCATCTGCTAAAGGCACCAAGATCCTTGGAGGCAAGGGATTAACAGCCACAGCAGTGTTCCTATACTTAAGGGGAACACGGAAAAGGGTTCAGGGAAATGCCACTGGGTCCTTGTACGTCATCGCAGAGGAGGGCCCAGAGGAGAGTCAGGCATGCACAAAAAAGGACTCTCTGGGAATTGGGGCGGGAGGCACTGGGGGATGGGAAGGGAGGGGTGAGGGGAGGGGGAGCAGGGGGTCGGGGGGAGGAGGAGGGAGGGAGGGAACTGGTATACCTATTAAGTTTGTATGAGCTGAAATAATAATAAAAATGTATTAAAAAAACAGTGGTGCATATGAACATGGTCGTGCTTGTGCTATAGGTGAATTTTTGCTGTATGGGGGATTATTCCCAAAAGTGGTATAGCAGGGTCATATGGCATTTCAATCTTTAACTTTTTTAGGAATTGCCAGACGGCTTGCCAGAGTGGCTGTATGAGCCTGCATTCCCACCAGCAATGTAGGAGAGTTCCCTTCTCGCCACATCCTCTCCAGCATTTGGTGTTGTTTGTATTGTGGATTTTTACCATCCTGGCCGGGGTGAGATGGTATCTCAGGAAGGTTTTGATTTGCATTTCCCTGATGGCTGAGGATGCGGAGCATTTTTAAAGATATTTGTTAGACATTTTAATTTCATCTCTGGTAAAGTTTCTTTTTTTATAATTTTTAATTTTTTTATTATTTAATTGTGCATGTACGTGTGTGCACATGTGTATGTGTGTGTTTATGTATGTGTGTGTGTAGAACCACGGATGAATTCGGGAACCACCATGGACGCCTCCACCTCCTCCTTGTTTACTGTGCCCCGGGGATTCACAGGCTCCGCCCACCAGGACCAGAAGTGCAGGCCGCCCCCACTTCCAGCTGGCGTCTATACGTGGGGTCTAGGATCCGAACTCAGGACCTTCCACCTGTAAGGCAGAGGCTTAACCCCTGAGACACTCTTCAGCCCAGAGTTCCAAGGTTCATTTTTAATTGGGCCATTTGTTTCCTTGGTGTTTGGTTTTCTAAGTTCTTTGTGCACTCTGAATAATAGAGTTCCATCCCATTCTGTGGGTTGCCTTTGTGCACAAGTTACAATGTCTTTATCTGAACAGAAGCTTTTTAATTTTATATGATCCCATCTGTTGAGTGTTGGTTGTAGTGACTGTGCTACTGGATTTCTGTTTAGGAACTGTTGGCCTAGATTGTTTGGTAAGGTGATACCTCCAGCAGTGTTTTTTGTTACTCATGATTGTTTTTGCTATTCTGGGTCTTTTGTTCCTCCATATGAATTTCGAGATTGTTTGGTCAACTTCTTTAAAGAATTGCTTTGGGATTTTGACTGGTATAACATTGAATGTGTACATTGGTAGGATGGTCATTTTTTTTGATACTGATTCTGCCAATCCAGGATCATGGGAAGTCTTTCCACCTTCTGGTGTCTTCTGTGATTTCTTTCTTTCGGATATTAAAGTTTTCATTATAAAGGTCTCTTACTTCCTTGGTTAGGTTTATGCCAAGGTATTTCATTTTTTAGGGGCTATAGTAAATGGAAATGTTTCTCTCAGGGCTTTTTCACTTCTTTTATTCTGGACATATACGAAGGCCACTGATTTTTGTACGTTTATTTTGTATCCTGCCACCCTGCTGAACTTCCTTATTAGTTCCAGGAGTTTTCTGGTGGAGTTTTTGGGATCACTCAGGTATACGATTATGTCATCTCAGAGCCAACATTTTGTTCCTTCAACTTTCTTTTTTTTTCTGTCTTTTAAGCTATTTATTTATTTTTCATTATCATTTTTTCTGGTTTTATAAGCATATTAGTACTTCTGCTTCCTTCTATTCCCCAACCCTCTCCTTCAATTTTCATACTCTAGTGTTTAGAACTAGTCATTATCACATATGTCTCCCAAGTGTATAGATAGATAGATATAGATGTGAATGCAAACTTTTTTGGGGGAGCTAATATCATACTTTCTTGATTTTAATTCAAATTTTGGCCTTTGGAAACATGAAGTAAGAGCTAAGAAATCATGGCTTATGGTGGCAGTGGTCCAATGGAGGATCAGAAGCATCCTGCAAGGCAACTAAGTCAAGATCCTATAGGTTCTTTAAGTACAAAGAAATTGAAAGCCTTATACAGGAATGGGAGAACTGCTTCTACTTGCAAAGACATGAATTTAGGAGCGAGTAATGGACAAAATGTGTCCTTTCTAAATTCATTTATTGAATCTTAATCCCTATTGTGAAAATATTAAGAAGTGAGACTTTCAGGAAGTAATTAGTTCATGATGGTGAGTTTTCATGAATGGTATCTGTACCCTTGACAAAACTGATCACATTACATCCACAGTCAAGAGCATAACCAAACAGATGACTGACTGCATGCTTGCCTGTGCACAGCTAACTCATTCCATCTTTTTACAGACCCAAATCCCTTGCCCAGGGATTGGTTCCACCCATAATGGGTGAGTCTTCCCAGCTCTGTCAAAACAAGACAGTCTCCTAGAGGCTTCCCCCTAGGCCTGCCTTTTAGGTGTCAAGTTGACATTTGGGACTAACCATCACAATAGTTTAGAGTTGATGAAGTAGTTTTAAGAAGACTTGTTATCTCCAGGTTGCACCTGTTATGGTTTAAAGCTCCCAAAGAAAAAAGAATCCGAGTAGTTTTCTACTGTTTCCTACAGGGTTTATAGTTATTAGTAATATTTGTTATGTTCTTGATAATTTGAAGATATTTTGTATAGAAAAAGATATTTCTCCTTCATCTTTCTTCCTTGTTCTTTTTTTTTTTCTCAATTGTTCAGGCAGGCGTTAAACTCACTCTTCCTGCTTCAGCCTCCCAAGTACCTAGGCATGTATCATTGTAGTTGGCGTTTCTTGTAAACACGAACCAACTGAACAGTTACACATCCTGTTAGATGTAATTGTCAAAAGTAAAAAAATATTTAATACATGTGTATATGAATTCCCAAGGAAACAGAATGTATAAGGAAATTGCAAGGAAGTGAGAGTCATTAGAGTTCTTGTTTGTGCATTGATTTTGTGATTACTTCTAGTAGTAATTTCGTAATTCATAGGCTACCTAGTGGTCATCTTTTCCTGGTGGGCTGACCCAAACCTTCATTCCCAAGGTCCATAGTCATTAATAATCTTCATGAGTCTGTGAAAATGGGGGTTCTAGATGGTAATGTATAGTATCGTCCAGAAACTTGGCTGCAGTCAACAACAACTTCTGCGCCTGTGTGGGGTATCTGGGACGCATGCTCACAGAAAGAATTTCTTGACCCCCCTCCTCCTGCATGAGGTGGCCTCTTCCGCATAGAGAATCTTTCTAACAGCCGTTCGGTTCGACTTTTCGGCCTTCCGGTCGCTTAGGAAATTGGGGCACGTTTCTTCATGGGGAGTGCCCCTTCCCGAGTGAGTCTGTTGGGAAATAGGATGTCTTTTCTCACTGCACTTTCTTTAATTTTGGGGCAGGATGAATCCAGAGGAGTTGACATCAACCATGTGGGAGGAGAGGTTTTTGGGGGGCTGAAACTTTGCCTTGTGGGCAACTCTGAGCTAGCCCTCACGCGAGGGTAGGCCATAGACCAGTCCTTTACTAAATATTGCCAGGGGATAAACGAATGTGGGGGGACATGGTTAGCCTACCCAAGCCCAAGGTCGGTGGCCTTGTCTTATTTTCTTTGTTTGGACCCGGGGGAACTTCTCTAAGGACTCAGTCTGTTCGGTCAAAGTATCTGGGCCTCGGACGAGTCAGCGACCTCAAAGCGGGCAGTTGCCGGGTGGGCCATCTTTCCCCCCCATAAGCACCGAATTCACTCACTCTCGAGTTCTGCTGCTCAGGTCAGCACGAGATAGGTTTTTCTCCCTGCCTGGACTAACATTTCTTGGCTGATCAGTGGAGTTGAGTACTTTTGTGTATGTTTTAAGATCTCTCGCTCGCATTTCGTTGGGGTGCTTGTATTTGAAAAATGGGCTGCTGGTTGTGTGGACACTCTGGATTTCAGTACATTGTTTAAGTGATAAGTACACTTAAATATATAAATGTGATTTGAAATAGAGTATTTCCAGGGGGTCGGAAGGTGGCCCAGTAAGGCTGCCTGCTGGATAAGCACAAGGACCTGAGTTCTGATCTGAGGTACCCACTTAAACAAGTGTTGCGGCTTGGTCCTGTATCCCCATCCCTGGCAGGGCTGGGGAGGCAGGCTAGACCCGATGATTCCTAGAGCTAGAGGGCCCCACGCTGGTTAAAAAAAAAAAGGTAAATATCCCCATTAATGAGAGACAGTCTTTCAAAGAAATATGGAAAGATGGGCCTCCTCTGGCCTCTACTAACTTTATGCCCGCATGCCTGGACACAAAGAACTACAGAATTTTGAGACTATTCTCTAAGTCTCTGTTCTAGTTTTTAAGTCTGGTCTTGTCTTGTAGTTCAGGATGGCCTCAAACACAATACCCTACTGCACTTCCCAGTGCTGGAATTTCAGGAGTATGCCACCACTCCCAGGAATAAACTGTGTCTTAATAGTTGAATGGAATCAAAATTTCATTTACCATATCTTTGTAGCTAGTGCTGTTATTAATTTTTAAAAATATTTTTATTTTTTGCTGTGTGTGTGAGAGAGTGAGAGAGAGAGACAGAGAGAGGGATGTACCCCTGGGAAGGACCAAGAATGACTTCAGAAATCATCCTGGATTTTTTCTACCTCCTTCTTGCCTCATATGGGGATTTATTTCCCAGATATTTCAAGAAATATTTTCCTAGAATGGCCTGCTGCTAATAGAACTATAGTCCTAGCAACTTGGAATGCTGTGGATAAAGGATGTCAAGTTCAAGTTCTGCCCTAGCAACATAGTCATTTTTATGCTGGCCTTGGTAATTTAGTGAGGCCCGTCTCAAAATACAAAAAGGACTGGGGAAGTGTTTCACAGTATAGGATTTACCCAACATGTTTCAGGCTTTGGGTTCAAACTCCAGTACTACAAAAACAAATGAATAAAAAGCAATCTTTATTTGCCTGAACTCTACATAGTACTTTTTTCTATGTTTCCCACAAAATAGGAGTCAAGATACATTTTTTTTTTTTTTCTCTAATGGATTGTCTTTTCTCTAATGATTGTCTGGCTCTGGTGCCACAAGTCTAGCAATTTTTCTTCTGTACTTGTTTCCAGACCCTTTCTCTTCTTCCACTGTTGTATATGCCTATTTTTATTCCAATATTGTGTTGTCTGAATTTCTTTGCCTTTACTAGTAAATCTCATATATGATAGTATGAAACTTTTAACTTTATTGGCTACTTAAAGACTGGATAGTCTATGCAATTTCTTACTTATAGACATTTTATTATCAGGTTGCCAATTTTAAAGCTAAATTTTAATATTGGGTTTCTGAATGAAATTATTGAATTATTATTATTAAATTAAATTATTTGAATCATTCTGGGAAAAATGAAGATAATTTGTTTTAATAGCAAGAGTTTTGATCCATGAAAAGACTGATCCTTTTCATCTCCTTACGTCTTCATTTTTCTTTTAATGATGGTTTATAGTGTTTAAACAATTTTTTAGAACATTTGTCACAATATTTATTCCCAAGTGTTTAACATTTTTGACTACTCTTTACTCTGATAGTTCTGTGCACAGAATTTATGCTTTTGGGTACCATTGTTACGAATCTAAAGTTGTAGTAAATAAGGATTTGTTTCTAGGTTTTCTGTTTTATTTCCTTGCTCTTGCTCTATCTCTCCCCCTCCCTCTCACTGTGTCTGTCTTTCTCTGTTTCTGTCTCACTGTTTCTGTCTCTGTCTCTGTGTGTCTCTGTTTCTCTCTCTCTCTCTCTCTCTCTCTCTCTCTCTCTCTCTCTCTCTCTCTCTCTGTCTCTCACTCTTTGTGCCAAGTATGCTGGCATCTTTGTTGCAATGACTTTGCAGTTTAATTTGAAGTTAGGAACTGGGAGGTTTTCAGCATTGCTCTTGTATTGTAAGGATCGTTTTCATGGTCTTTTGCACTTCTGTATGAAGTTTATGTTTTTCCCCCCGGTTTTATACAAAAAGTCATTATCATTTTGATGAGGATTGTGTTGATCCTGTATTTTACTTCAGGTAATATGGCAAATTTACCAACATGATTTCTGAAAATGGACAATACAAATATGAAAGGTCTTTATATGTCTTTTATGTCTAGTGTCTTTGCATTTTTTCCTGGTGTATGTTATTTTCCTGATACTTCTCCTTATAGAGTCGCATTGAAAAAACTTCAAAATTTCCACCTTCCCCCAGAAGGTTTACACTTTTCCCCAATTTTAGGGTGACTGAGTTTTTCAGGAATAGAATACTGTTCGTTGGTGTGTTCTAGTCAAGGATGCCCAATAAAAACGAAGAGCCTCCTATAGATGTTCAAAAGGAAGAAAATCCTTCTGAAGAATATATAGGTCCTTCACCACCCAAGAAGATATGCACTGCTCCCACTGTGTGCATGAACCCAGAAGAGGAGGAACAGTACGGCTCTGAGGCCTCAGCCGTTATGAAGGAAGAAGGTAATTAACAAGAGGTGGCTTATTTGCAAGTGGAAAGGAGCACACGTGCAGTGTACCAATGTCCCACGTTTACATCAGATTTCTGGCATTTCCCTTCTGCATGACCCACTTCTGATATCCTTCCATTGGTAAATCTGTGTCACTTTGCCCCTCCATTTCCGTTTCCTCTCCTCTTCAGTTGTTTAACTCTAAGCCTGACCATCTGTATCTTTCATTCTCATTCACTCTGGCCTGATTGATCACCATGGTGAGTGACTGAATCTGTTCTCCTCATTTTTCTTCCAATTGTTGCCCACTCATTGAGCATCTTGTCTCCCACTGAGCTTCAGCAAAGATGCTGGTGGGTGCATGAGGTCATACCACATGCATGCTGGACACCCAAACTCTTTGTTTCTATCTGATACGTGCTTATGATTCCGAAGACTGCAAGGACTCACCAACCACTCCCTGTTCGCTTGGGCCTCGCTGGTCTCCTTATTCTTGCTGTGTTTGTCCTTTACTCCGTATCACCAGCACTGCCCCCTCCTCAGACGCTCATCACAGCACCCTTCTGCACCTGCAAGACACCTCTATATTCTTATCAGGCTCTGCTCAAAGGACCTCTCTTGGAAGGCTCTGCCACCACTAGTGGCCCTGGAGGCTCCCTCTGTTGCTCTCTGTCATGTCCCTGCCCCTGTCTTCCTTGACATGAGAGCAGCTGTGAGCTTGTGATGGCTGAGTGTGGAGTTCCTCCCTCAGGTCCCCGTGATCCTGTAAGTTCAGTCGTGACAGGGCCAGGTGGCAGCAGGGGCAGTTGCCGTCCTTCCTGTTCACGAGGGCAGCTCCTGACTGGTGCCACACACAGCAGAATCTAAGTGTCACAGAGGTATGAGAATAAAGGGGAAAGAATTCACTGTGACATGGAAAGGGACCAGTGACCAGCATCATTTAGAGATTGGGATCTGTGGTCAAGGTGAAAACGCCTTGTGTCTTGATACGCGACACTTTCATTTTTCCCCCACTTTCAGAATATGCCACCAAGGTGACACTAATCCAGGAGTACGGGGGATCAGTGAATGCTTGTTTCTTAACTATTCTGTCCACCTGGGTTTGTGCTTGCATTTGTGGACCTAGAAGTTCCAACCTGGTTTTCTTCTGCTCTGTTTCTCGGGGTCAGTTTGTCATGGGTGAGATTTCTCTCTGGTACATCCACCTCCTCTCAAACAGTTTTACCCTTATGGAGCAGGTGGATGCCCATGTGGAACGTTGGCACTCACTTACCTCACAGCTTGGCTTCACACTTTATTTCCAGGGGAAGTGACGGAGGGTGGTTCCACTTCACCTAAAGCCTTCCTGTCCAAACGTCTTCCAGCAAAACCTTTGCCAGTGGTAGGAGATACTACTCAGTCCAGTCCACCGGTGTCTGTGCCTGACATTTCCACTGATGATAGCGAAGCTGGTCTGCTCCCTGAAGGGGGTGATGCCCCATCTGCAGGTCGAAAGGTTAGCAGGAACATCTCAAAAGCTGGCTGTGTAGTTGAAGCAAAGCCTTCGGGTGATGATGAACGTCCAGTAGACTTCAAGCAAATTAATTCTGAAATAAAACGTGAAATAATGGTGGAAATTCGTCAGTATGGACGGAGTAAGTACTTGGCTATGGCTAAAGACATGGGAAGAAGCTCGCATTTTACAATTAGAATTCCTGGAAGTTGCCTCTGGAAAACGAATATTTTCCAGAGTTAATTTTTCTTGTACTTTAGGACAGTTACTCTTTACTTTTACTAAAATGTCTCCATGGTAGATCACATCTGCAATCACAATGCATGAGAAGTTGAGTAAAGAGGACAGACACACACACACACACACACAAACACACACACACACACACACACACACACACACACCATGTAATGTTCTAGACCATGCAGTATTCTAGCTCATAAAGTATGTCATTGAGTATAAATACACCACAATTGAGATTCATTTCTGAAAAATACTTAATGTTCTTGTTTTCTCTTCAGAGTATGACAAGATCTTCAAATTGCTTAAAGACGTGCAGGGCCCCCTGGAAGTCAAGATACAGTATGTTGAATTTGCCATCAAGGAAGCAGCAAGGTGGGTGTGGAGAGAAACAGCCTCTCTTCTTCACGTTATTGGGCCAGTGCGTGAACAAGGGGTTGGGTGAGGGGGGGAAGAGCAGCACTGGCCCTGGGTTTCTCTGTCCCTGGCTGTCACTCACAGTTAAGGTTGCAGCCACTGATGTGTGCGTTGGTGTCTTATCCTCTCAGCTGAGCACAGAATCTCAGGGAGCACGCTGTGTATTTGCTAGAGCATCTGGTACCTGTCTGTGGATGCTCTTGCTACTTCCATAGACACTGAGAGCCCCTCACTCTGGATCCCACAGTGCTCCTCACACCTCAGGTTCTTTGAGCATCTTTTGGTTCCTGACATGCCCTCTTATTTTCAGATTCAAAAAACGTCACTTAATTCAACACCTTGAGAAGATACGGGAAGAATTGTCTAACAGCTTCCTCAACAAAGATGATCTAGCCACAGATGAGTAACCCTGTTACTGCAGCTTCAGCAATCATCAAGAAGCAAGAAATAGTTTACTGTTCTCCAGAATGCAGCAGCATTGTGCTAAAGCCTCTGAGCAAATGTTAGTTAAGAAAATTACCTGTAGAATGTAGGAAGAAATATTCTGAAAAAAATCTCTTAATAAATGGGCATTTGCCTTGTACATGTTGCTTGAAAGCATAACTCACTTTTGTTTTTTCTCATTGGGTAGATACTCTTACAACCATGGTTTGTGGAGTAGGTCAACAATTGGCATTGCTGGCATTTTTCATTGTCTTCTTCCCCAACCATTCCTCAGTCTTTTTTCCCAGAGTTAGTCTCACTTACAGGTCATGGTACTTGGCTTAGTTGTTAGTCTCAAACCCTCTTTGCTGCAGTCTAAGCCATCACATGTCTTGTGCAACTTATGTTCCTGCACTTTTTCATTACCATTAATCACAAAGAATGCTCTACATCTTCCAGACATGAATCTCAAGTGCTTTTGTTAACCATTTTCACTTGATAATCAATACAATACCCCCCAAATTTAAGAATTCTCTTCTTGTAGTTGTGATTGGAAGAGATGAAATATCCATAGATTATCTTTTAGCCTCAAGTTACATTTTAATGGATTCATCTTTAGATCTCCGTGGCAAATATATCTAGAAGTTACTAAAACTGTTGAGGGTGAGAAGCATAAAATTTTAGTAATTCATTCTCAGAAGTAGTAGGTAGAAAAGATCCTCACATTACTTCCCCCATTGCAAGAGACATACACGTGACTATGATAGAAACTGCTGCATACACACAAGTACACCACTAGATCAACAAGTCCCAGCTTCACAGGGACTGCCCATCAGGTAAGACCAACTATACCTGACATTTGGGGAAAAAAGTAATTTCAGCCAGGCATGGTGATACATATGTGTGATCCCAGCATTTGAAAGATAAAGGCAGAAATATCAGGAACTTGAGGTCATCTTCAATTATATAGCTCAACTGATCTACATAAGATCCTGTCAAAAAAAGAAAGTAAAAACTATTTCATTCTCCTATTGCACCACTTCAGATTAGAGAAAACATACAGAAGTGAGTTCCAGAGCATGTGCACTGTGTACAAATTTCCTGCTTACTGATGCTGTGTGAAATGCCATGGTAGCAAAGAAGTTATTTCTTAGGTCAGTGAATGCTATGTTTTTCCAAATAATATTCTTGGGAAGGGAAATTCCTATGCCCTGTGTTTCCGAATAATATGAGTGGGAAGGGAAATCCATATGCTGAATAAGGGCCTATTGAAGGAAGAGCAAAACTGCCCCTCCTTGATTACTTTGGTCCATTGCCAAAATAATCAGTCTCCCACCTACAGGTCAAATAACCAGTCTGGGAAATAGTATCCTATTGTTTGCTCAGTTTTGGTCTCTTCTGCTGGGATTAGGCAATTAGCAATGATAGCAGTATGATTGAGTTGTTGGGGAAGTTAATCTAACAGGTTCATGTATAATCTTCAACTTTATCACTGTTACCATAGTGTCATTACAGTATGAAAGTTTAGAAAAGGTTCATCTAACAGATGTATATTCTAGTAGATCGCAACATTTTGTCCCATTACAGTTACTCTTCATTTTTCTGTGAGAGAGTACTTAGACTTAACCACCTTAAAGGAGAAAAGGAGTATTTATTTGGCTTATGTTTCCAGAAATATATTTGTTATGTTGTGAATCACATAAAGGCATGGCTGGAGGCAGAAGCTGGAAACCAGTTCAGGTCACCACAGCCATCATGAAATAGAGCAAGAGTAAAAGCAAGGCTTGGCAGGGCCAGGTTGTCAAACCTGAAGGCCCACTGCTCTCCCCACCCTCCCCCACCCCCATGACATGCCTGCCTCTTAAAAGTAACACAATCTGCTCTAGGGATTAGTGGGGGAGGAGGAGGGCACTGGGAGAAAAGGAGGGAAGGGGATGAAAGGAAGGGGAAAAGTCGTGAAAGGAAGGAGGGGACCGGGGAGGAGTGGAGGGAGGGAAGGGACCGGGGTACCTATTAAGTTTGTATGATTGGAAAAATAAATAAATAACATTTTTAAAAAAAGGAAAAAAAAAAAACCTTTTCCCCACCAACCCAGGACACGTGCAGTCCAGCCGGGACTCACGGCGACCTAGGTAAGCTCCTCCCCCTCACCCCCGAAACCCCAGGCAGCCCACTGGCCCCAACTCCTCCCACTGCCAACTGGAGCAGGAGCTGCTCCAGGACAAATAATTCAGTTCAGTGAAAAACGCACAGAAATTAAAAGAAAGTCTTAAGAGTTAAAATGACAATGCCCAAGTCAAAGTACAAATCCATGAGAAACAAAACCCAAGAAAACAAATCTCCCACTGAAGGAATTAATCCCATAATGATAGACTCCAACCAGAACGAATCCATGGAAAATAATCAAGAAAGCCTGACCCAGGATAATGACTTTCAAAACATGATCATTACCATGATCAATACTATGAAAGAGGAAATCCAGGAGGAATTAAATAACCGCATCAAACACTTTGAAGAGGAACACAACAGACACTTGGAGGAGTTGAGAAAAACAGTTCAAGAAACAAAAATAGGCAGAGAACAGTTAAAACAGACTCAAGCAGAGTTCAAAACTGAACTAAAAGACAAGCTATCTTCAACCCAGAACTCAACAGAGAGTCTTATCAGCAGAACTAATGAAGCAGAAAATAGAATTTCAGACCTGGAAGACAAGGTAGGAGTATTAACCAGCTCAATGGAAGAGGTTGTTAAAGCCAAAAAGATACTCAAGAGAAATACTCAGGAGGTATGGGACACCCTGAAGAAGCTTAACATGCGTATTCATGTAATACCAGAGCAAGAATCGCAAAATACCACACCTGCGGAAATTTTTCAAACTATCATCAAAGAAAACTTTCTGTATCTAAAAAACGAAAAACCCATCCATATGCAAGAAGCATTCCATACCCCAAACAGATATGACCTCCCATGTTCCAGAATTGGCAGAATCAATATCCTAAAAATGACCATCATATCAAAGTCGATATACAGATTCAATGCTATACCAGTTAAAATCCCAAAGCAATTCTTTAAAGAAGTTGACCAAACGATCTTAAAATTCATATGGAGGCACAAAAGACCCAGGATAGCAAAAACAGTCCTGAGTAACAAAAACACAGCTGGAGGTATCACCATACCAAACCTTTGTCTATACTACAAATCCATGGTTGTAAAAACAGCCAGGTATTGGCTCCAAAATAGACACACGGATCAATGGATAAGGGTGGAAGACCCAGATATAAGCCCACACAACTACAGCCATTTGATTTTTGACAAAGGGGCCCAAAAAAATCCAATGGAAAAAGAACAGCATCTTCAACAAATGGTTTCTGCAAGCACAACCATGTTCATAGCAGCACTGTTTACAATAGCAAAGTCATGAAATCAACCCAAATGTCCAACAGTTGACGAGTGGATAAGGAAAATGTGGTACATCTATACAATGGAGTACTACTCAGCCATCAAAAATGATTTATTACTGGAATTTGCTGGGAAATGGATGTCATTAGAAACAATTATATTAAGTGAAGTATCCCAGATACAGAAAATTAAGTGCTGTATGTACTCCCTAATAGTTGGATCCTAGTACCAAACCCACCCAGCCCACCTAGAGACACTCAAGGATAAATCTCTGTAATACTTACAGTAATTGCAAGGATTATGAACAGGAGGGATGGGGTAGGAAGGCCACACCAGAAACAAGGAGAGAGGGGACCATGTTACAGCAGAGAAAATAGGCCACCATCAACGACTGCAAGTAAGTAATGAGACATCTGGCTAAGTTCACACTTTTCTTCCTGATCATTTACAACTGAGGGGATATGATCTCACCAGAAGGGGAGGGCATATAGTCTGGCAGATCAAAAGTAACCATTTTGCAAATGGGTGATTGACCCTTCCCTCACTGTGGTTTCCTACTTTTATTACATCTACCTTTGAATATACTCTTATAACAAGACTCTAGTTTAACAGGTTTTTATCTATGGCAAGAGGTAACATCCAATACCCATCAGGATGGAGCCAAGGGCATTGCAGGAGCAGCAAAACTAAAAGTAAAAAAATCAACAACCACAATCCAGAACTTCAGAGACTCTATATCAACCACCTAGAACAAGGCCAGCCTAATCTCTCCCCATTCTGAAGCTCAGGGAAATTTGCAGAAGAGGGGGCGGTAAGACTGTAAGAGCACAAGGATGGGAGGAACAATGATATGCATGATACTCCACACAAGTTAGGGTCGAAGCAATCATAATTGGACTTTACATGCCCTGCGCAATGTCCAACACACTATTGACCTCACAAAGTCTAGCATTTGCTAAAGGCACCAAGATCCTTGGTGGCAAGGGATTGACAGCCACAGTAGTGTTCCTATGCTTAAGGGGAACCCAGGAAAGGGTTCAGGGAATGCCACTGGGTCCTTATACGTTATCGGAGAGGAGAATCCAGAGGAGAGTTTGGCATGCACATTAAAGAATTCTCCAGGGATTGAGGGGGGAAGCACTGGCGGATGAAGAGGGAGGGGTGAGGGGAGGGGCAGCAGGGGGGCAGGGGGAGGAGGAGGAAGGGAGGGAACCAATGTGCCCATTAAGTTTGTATGAGCGGAAATAATAATAAAAAATGTTAAAAAAATGGTGGTGGCAAAACTGGATATCCACATGCAGAAGATTAAAAGTGGACCCGTACTTGTCACCATGTACAAGAATTAATTCCAAATGGATCAAGGACCTTGATATAAAGCCAGAGACTATAAAAGCCATAGTTGAAAGGGTAGGGAACTCCCTTGAGCTGATTGGGCTAGGCCAACAGTTCCTAAACCTATATCCAATAGCACAGTCACTACAACCAACCAACACTCAACAGATGGGATCTTGTGAAATTAAAGAGCTTCTGTTCAGATAAAGAGATTGTAACTCGAGCACAAAGGCAACCCACAGAATGGGAGAAAATCTTCACTAACCACATATCTGATAGAGCTCTATTATCCAGAGTGCACAAAGAACTTAGAAAACTAAACACCAAGGAAACAAATGGCCCAATTTAAAAATGGGCCTTGGAACTTAAAAGAAACTTTACCAAGGATGAAATTAAAATGTCTAACAAATATCTTAGAAAATGCTCCACATCCTTAGCCATCAGGGAAATGCAAATCAAAACTTCCCTTAGATATCATCTCACCCCTGTCAGGATGGCAAAGATCCACAATACAAACAACACCAAATGCTGGAGAGGATGTGGAGAGAGGGGAACTCTCCTACATTGCTGGTGGGAGTGCAGGCTCATACAACCACTCCGGTGAGCCATCTGGCGATTTGTTAAAAAGTTAAAGATTGAAATACCATATGACCTTGCTATACCACTTTTGGGAATAACTCCCCATACAGCAAAAATTCACCTCAATAGCACAAGCCCAACCATGTTCATAGCAGCACTGTTTACAATAGCAAAGTCATGGAATCAGCCTGAATGTCCAACAGTTGACGAGTGGATAAGGAAAATGTGGTACATTTATACAATGGAATACTACTCAGCCATCAAAAATGATGAATTAATGCAATTTGCTGGGAAATGGATGAAATTAGAAACAGTTATATTGAGTGAAGTATCCCAGACATGGAAAATTAATCACCATATGTACTCCCTAATAGGTGGATCCTAGTACCAAACTCACTTAGTGACACTCAAAGACAAATCTCTGCAATACCTACAGTAATTGCAAAGATTATAAACAGGAGGGATGGGGAAGGAGGACCCCACCAGAAACAAAGAGAGAGGGGACCATGTTACAGCAGAGAAAATAGGCCACCATCAAGGACTGCAAGTAAGTAATGAGACATCTGGTTAAGTTCACAGACTTTCTTTCCTGATCATTTGCAACTGATGGGGTATGATCTCACCAGAGGGGGGGCATAAAGGCTGCCAGATAGAAAGTAACCATGTTGCAAATGGGTGATTGACCCCTCTCTCACCGTGGTCTCCTACTTTTATTCCATCTACCTTTGAATATACTCTTATAACAAGACTCTAATTTAACAGGTTTTTGTCTCTGGCCAGGGGGTGACATCCAATACCCATCAGGATGGAGCCAAGGGCATTGCAGGAGCAGCAAAACTAAAAGTAAAAAAATCAACAACCACAATCCAGAACTTCAGAGACTCTATATCAACCACCTAGAACTAGGCTAGCCTAATCTCTCTCCATCCTGAAGCTCAGGGAAATTTGCAGAAGAGGGGGCGGTAAGATTGTAAGAGCACAAGGATGTGAAGAGTAATGATACGCAAGATACTCCACACAAGTTAGGGCCAAAGCAATCATAATAGGACTTTGCATGACCTGTACTATGTCCATCACATTATTGACCCCACAGAGTCTAGCATGGACTAAAGGCACTAGTATCCTTGGAGGCTAGAGACTGATAGTCACAGTAGTGTCCCTAAGTTTAAGGGGAACACAGAAAAGTGTTCTGGGAAATGCCCCTGGGTCCTTGCACCTCATCGGAGAGGAGGACCCAGAGGAGAATTTGGCATGCACATTAAAGGATGCTCCGGGGATTGGGGGGGAGGCACTGGGGGATGGGGAGGGAGGGAGAGGGGAGGGGGTAGCAGGGGGGTCGGGGGGAGGTGGAGGGAGTGAGGGGACCAGTGTACCTGTTAAGTTTTTATGAGCAGAAATAATAATTAAAAAAGGAAAAAAAATCCGCTAACAGAAAACAAAGGGAGAAAAAAAGTAACACAATCTTCCCAAATATTAACATTAGCTAAGGATTCAAACACATGAGCCTGGGGGCAGCTCACAGTCAATCCATGCTACCTACAATACAACCTTAACCTTAGCCAGTGAGATGTCTCAGTAGGTGTTTCAGTGCATGTGCAACATTGCTGATAAATGACCATAAAACAGCTTAAGGGAACAAGGGTTTATTCTCTCTTATGATTCCTGGTTACAGTTCTCAGTCCAGCTTGACAGGAGGGCATACACCAACACCAGGACCAAGGGAACTGGCCACGCCATTACCACATAATGCCTGAGAAACAGACAATCCTTACTTGCCAGACCAGCATGTCTGGCCAAGTGAACAGAAGGATCCCGGCTTTCTCAACCAGCTCTCTGTGATTTATTCCCGGGCCTAATCCCACCCATCATAGGCTGGGCTTTCCCCATCAGCTAGACAATCTCCTTCAGGTTCACTCTGGGCTTAATTATTAATTCTCCACAAATGTGCCCAGAGCTCAAGCCCGCAACAGTCAAGATGACACCTGTGTTTAACTATGACACTCCACTCCCTGTCAACTTGACACAAAAACAATAACACTTTTAAACTGTAACCTTTCCTTGTCCCCTCAGATGTTAAAAGTTATATTAAAAATATAAATACATCTCATGGACAAATTTAAAATGCTCTCTCATTAAAACTTCAGTTCCAACATTTTAAAAGTTCAAAGTTTCTTAACCTTAAGAGTCTTAAATCAGAATAAGTTAAATATGTTAAAACAGATAAAACATTAAAACAGAAAAGACATTAAAACAGAAGGATCTTAAAACAATAAGAAAACATTAAAAAGATCAAAGTCCAGCAAATCAAATACTACATCCTTTACTTCGATGTCCATCTTCTGTTGCTCATCATGTAGTCAAGGCAGCTCAAAGATTCTAAGCATTCCCAGTCACCATTTTCAGCTTAAAGTTGTAAAAGCACAGTTCCTCTGAACCAGGCTGAATCTCCACTCATGGTCGTCCTCAGCAGCAGTCCCACGGTTCTGGCATCTCCAACACTCTGGGTTCACCTCTGCAGCTATAAGCTTCACCTTCTCTTGCAGGGCTCTACACCTGCCACTTGGTGCCAAGCTTTTGCTGCTCTTCATGAACCCTGTAATCACACACCAAAACCAGTATCACCTGGGGGATGCTGCCAGATTACAAAGCAAGTTTGAAATAAAGCTTGGTTCACTCGAGCCACAGCTGTATCAAGTGTTGTGCACTGATGCTGGAAAAGCCTCTTTTAGGCAGCCAAACTTCCAAAGGGCAAGACACGGCTTTAACTTGGGCTTTTGGCCCCTGAAGGAATCTGAGTTTTCAAACCACAAAGTTGTTATACAGTGGTATTCACCTCCTCCACCATCCCAGTGCAAGTCACTAGGTTTTCCTTCACTGATGTTCATTTCTCCAACAATAGTAGCAATTCTGCTGCCTGCCCTTTCCTCATGGAAATCCTCAAGGCTGCCAGCACAGCTCTCTTTTATCAAGCAAACCAGTCCATCATCTCTAAATTCAACTTTACCAAAGTCCTTGCTCCTCTCATCACAAAATGGGCCCAAACGATTCACAACTCTCTCAGTGTCATTGTTTTCCAAATGGCCCACAAAACTCTGAAGAACGATATTGGTAATCCACAAAATGAAAATCTTCAAACATTTCCAACTTTGTCCAGCGAAACTGTTCAAAAGCCACAAAGTCCACAAAGCCAGATTTATCAGCAACACCCCACTCCTGGTACCAAATTCTGTTGCAGTTCATCTGCAATATTGCTGATAAATGACCATCAAACAGCTTAAGGAAACAAGGGGTTCATTTTCTTACAATAGTCCAGTTACAGTTCATAATCCAGCATGATGGGAGAGCATGCACCAACACCAGGGCTGAGAGAACTGGCCACATCATCTTTACATAATGACTGAGAGGGGGAGGATCCTTACTTCCCAGACTAGCATGTCTGGCCAAGTGTACACAATGATGCCAACTCTCTCAACCAGCTCTCTGTCTTTTATTCCAGGTCCTAATCCCACCCACCATAGGCTGGGCCTTCCCCATCAGCTAAACAATCTCCTTCAGGTTCACTCTGGGTTTAAGTCAACTATTAATTCTGCCCAGAGCTCAAACCTTCAACAGTTAAGTTGACACCTGTGCTCAGTTATGACAGTAGGTAAGGTGCCAGAATGCAAAACCAGCAACCCAAGTTCAATTCCTGGAGCCCAGGTAATATAAAGAAGAGATCCAACTTCTGGAGAGAACTGACTTCTGAAAGTTCTCTGACCTCCACTCTCATGCTAAGGTATTTGTATTCTCTCTCTCTCTCTCTCTTTCAAATAAGAAGCTGAAGCACTTACTGCTGAACAATTGGCAGCTAATAAGAATAGTATCCAGTTGTATACCCATTAGTGAATCCATCATCCTTGAATGATCAGTTCCAAACCCATGGCCATACATGCAAATGACCTTAGTAAACACAGTGGGACACAAAACAAAAAGTATGAATATGAGGAAAAGATTTGTAGGAAAGAAGGGGCAGGTGAGTGTAGGAAGTAGAGAAGGGGGACTATGAACTTATCAAGGAATGAAATTTATTAATTAAAAAAACTGGACCTACCTAACCTCAGCTTGAAAATGTGCCCCTCTCCCCACTGACTCTCCAATTAGTCACCAGAGTCCCCTCTGACTTACCATTAGTGGATGAAACCTTGACTTTTGTTTTGTGATACTCTAAGTAGAGACCCATTACTCATTTGAAAAGTTGTTGCTTTAGGATTAAGAGATATTTTATATTGATGGATTGGGGATATTTTGTTATGCAGCAAGAGAAAAAAACAATATAGCTAGCACCTATATACTGTGAAGTAACTAAAATCAGACATGATTTTTTTGAGTTTACTTGTCATCATTAGATACAGTTGGCAATTGAAAATTTGAGCTCTGGGCATATTTGTGAAGAACTGGTAATTGAGCTGAACCCTGGGCAAGCTTGCAGGAAATTGTCTGATTGATGGGAAAGGCCCAGTCAATGCTGGGTGACACTAAGCTATAGGAAGGTGGATAATATGGAGGAAACTTGTTAAGGATGTTGGCATATTTCATATACTTGGCGAGACATAATAGTCTGGCATGTGAATTTTGCCCCTCTCTGAAGTCCTGTGGATGTGGTATGCCAGTTCCTTCAGCCCCTGATGTTGGTATGGACTTTCCTACCAAGCCGAACAAGGAACTATAACAAGAATTGTAAACCAAAATAAAACCCCTTGTTCCCTTAACCTGTTTTGTTGTGAATTTATTATCAACCTGTTGAGTAACCACAACAGAATTTGGTACCAGAGAAGTGGGGTGTTACTGATAAGTACAGCCATGTGACTTTTGTTCATTTTGAACTCATTTTTGGAGAAATTTGGAAGTGTTTGAAGACTGTGTGCTTTAAAAACCATTGAACAGAGTTTAGTGGGCCATTTGGAAAATGGAAATGCTGAGAAAGTTGTGGATTGTTTAGGCCCAGGTTGTGATAAAGGGAACAAGGACTTTGGCAAACTTGAATTCAAAGACAAAGGACTGGTTTGCTTGGTAGAGGAGAACTGTATTGGTTGCTTTGAAGTTTGCAACAAGGAATGGACAGACAGAAGAACAGTTGTGACCATTATATAAATGAAAATAATTGGAGAAAAACTAGTGCTTTGCACTGGGATGGTAGGAGAAGTGAATACTACCCTATGTAGATTTAATCATTTGAAAACAGATTTGTCCAGAGGGAGAAAACCTAAGTTGTACCAGTTTCTTGCCCTTAGAACATTTTGGCTGCTTAGAAAAGGATTTTTCCAGAATCAAAACACAGAATTTGATACAGCTGTGGTTGAGTGCACCAAGCTTTGTTTTACCCTTGCCTCAGAACTTGGCAGCATCATCCCAGTTATAATGGTTTTGATTCACGATTGAAGGGTTCATGGAGAGCAGCTGAGATTTGTTTCCAAGTGGCAAATTTGGAGTTTCTACAAAGGGAAGTGATATGTACATTTGCAGT
This sequence comes from Typhlomys cinereus, assembly GCA_023101885.1. Taxonomy (NCBI): domain Eukaryota; kingdom Metazoa; phylum Chordata; class Mammalia; order Rodentia; family Platacanthomyidae; genus Typhlomys; species Typhlomys cinereus. The sequence goes on along the minus strand of JALPQD010000414.1, from coordinate 1,852,670 downwards.
GGATAACCCAGAATGTTGTTGGAGATGCCAGAATCATGTTGTAGTGGTTATTCTTTGTTGCTGTGAGACACCACTCAAAGTCAAGGAACTTACAGGAGAAAGGGGAACTTTATGTAACTTACGGTTCTAGGTGGGTATAGTCCTTTATGGCAGAAAAGGCATGGGTGGCTGGCAGAAGCTAGAGTAGCCTAAGTCATGCCCATCAAGAAGGCTGAGAGCTGCAGGACTACCAATTGTAAGAGCAGACCTCTCCTAGAAGTAGGGTGGAGCCAATTAACTTGAAGGCCTACTCCCTGTGATTGCCTTCCTCCAAGAAGTCTCTACTTCTTAAAGGTATCATGACCTTCCCAAACAACCAAAGCTTCAATACACAAACCTGTGGGTGACAACACACATTTCAAACCATGATACATGGGATGTGTGCTGAGGGCTGTGAGTACAGATTTGATCTGGTCCAGAGAAATGCTTCTTGTGCAACATTGAGCTATAAGAGGAACTGTGATTGCTCATAATCTTTGAGCTGTCCTGGCTATATAATGAGCAACATAAGATAGACAGTGAACTATGGCATGTGGTATTTACCCACATTTTGGTTTTTTTATATTGAATTAATATTTTCTTATTGTGTTGGATACCTTTGTTAACTTGACAATTGAAAGTTGGAGCTCAGGGCATAGTTGTGAAGATTTAGTAGTTGAGTAGTTGAGCTGAGCCCTGAGCAGGCCTGCAGGAAATTGATTGATCAGGAGGGCCCAGACCATTGTGGGAAGGTAGATAAGATGAGAGGGACAGTTAAGTAAGTTGGCATTCTTCTACATACTTTGCCAGAGATTTTTAACTCACAGACAGTGGCAAATAATCTTAGGACTCTGGTTCCTTACTGTGATACTGAATTTCATGTTTCAATTTGACTACATCATGGGGGTATTCGAATTCAACATTATTTCTGAGTGCATTTATCATGGTCTGGAGTAGAGCAGCATTTGAACTGACTGACTCAGTAAAGTAGATTACCCTCCTGCTATAGGCCGTTTTATACTACTACCTGGATAAAAATACTTGAGACTGAGAAATTTATAAAGAACAGAGAATTATTTATCAGTTTTAATGCCAAGCAAGTCCAAGGTCAGGGGCCTACATATTAGAAAGACCTTCTTGCTGTTTCACAACATGTCTGAAGAAATCATGAGACTAGAAAGATTGAAAGAATACCAAAGTCATTTTTATAACAAATCAGCTCTGATTATTACTAATCTGCTCTAACAATGATGCAAATTCATTGATGAGGGCAGATATCTCATGATCCAATCATCTCTTCAAAGTTCAGTTTTTCAAGTGTGGAGATGTTGCTCAGTGACAGAAGGCCTAAGATTCCATCCTTAATGCTGAGAGGGAAAAGTACTAAAGTTCTAACTCTTGGGGCTGATGAGATGACAAATTTCTTGCTGTCAAACCTCACAACCTGAGTTCAATCCCCAGAACAGGCATGGTAGAAGGAGAGAACTGACTCCTATAAGTTATCCTCTGACCTCCACATGCACACCATGGTACATGTAAACACACACACACACACACACACACACACACACACACACACACACACACACACACACACAATGTAATAAAAATAAAACCAAAAGATTCTATCTCTTTATGTTGTTGCATTAAGAAATGACCTTAAAGAACTACATCCAAATTACAGCACCTGTTTGACATGGGTTGGAGCTATCTTATCTATAGAGATGTTGGAGTGAATAAAACAGCAGATGTGGGTTGTGGAGATGGCTCACTGGTTAAAGTCTTTACCTCTCAGACAAAAGGACCTGAGTTCAGTGAAGCATCAGCTTGAAACATCGCTAGAATTATAATGACAAAATTTTAATTTTCTCAAATTCTAAAGCATTTTTAGTATCCCTTTATGCCAGGTCTCTTTGCTCCCTAAAGGATCTTCCCCTGGGTTTAAATACTAGATCAAAAAATTACAGATTTTGTGTTAAACATACTTGAAGATTACTGTGTACACTTGATTGGCTTGGCTCCACAGTAGACTACTTGTTGGCCTGCTGCGGCCTAACGATGTCAAGTGTGTGCACTGTACTTCTGGTGTGATCACTTCTGTTCGTTCCTTGATGCTTTCCTGTTCTTTATGAAACTGATACAGCAGTAACATGATCACACAGGTGAAGGTGAATGATGGCTGCATGCAACGGGAACATGTTTTTCTTCTACATCTTCAACTGAGATTACACTTAGCCTGGTTGTGACCTTAAAGATTTATTAGAGAAGTATTTGGAAATATTTGAGAAATTGGGATTCAAGTATTTGCTGGAACTGTTTCTATTTTTTTAGTACTTTTAACCATTATGTCATATATGAAAAGGGAAAATAAATGAACATGAATATTAAAGTACAAGTTTATGTTTTGTAAGGGCTGGTTGGGATCTCATCATAAAAATTCCAGAGACTAGTTGACGTGTTGTCTTTTGTATCTTTTTTCTCTTTCTTTTCCAAAATGTGCACAAGCAGCTCACATTTGAGATTTAGATATAAGAAAAAAAATTCAAATTTCTAAGTCTGTACATGTAAATGAGTAGTTTTTGATACCTGAAATTTAAAGGTAATTGTTAAGCCCAGATTGACCCCACTTTGATATTTTGTAATTTTCAATGGTGAAGTTGGTACTTTCTGTGGAATAAAGCCTGTTTTCCTGTGGGGAAAAAAAAAAGGACTTGAGTTCAGATCCCCAAATACCATGTTAAAAAAATGCTAGGTAGAAATGGCAGTGAACTACAATCCTGAGTTCAGATCCCCAAATACCATGTTTTAAAAAATGCTAGGTAGAAATGGCAGTGAACTACAATCTTGGTCCTGGAAGGTGGAGCCTGGGAAACCCCAGAGCAAAACCATAAGATGGAAGAGCAAAGCTGGATGATTCCTGATGTCACTCTTGGGCTTTCACAGGCTCTCTTCACACACACACACACACACACACACACACACACACACACACACACACACACATGCAGAAGTAGAAAAAGAAAGAATTAATCCCTTTTTGCTTGCCTGCCTGCTTAATCTGGTATATTAGCATTCTTTATGGTCCTTAGACTGAGATTTAACCCATCATCATTTTAGTTCTCAGGCTGTCAGACTCAGACTGAATTATGTTACACACTTCTCTGAGTCTCCGGCTCCCAGTCCACAGATTGTAGAACTTTGCACCCTCTATAACTGCAAAACCCAATTCCTTAAAACTGAAATTCTCTAACTCTTTTTCTTGAATGTTCATGTGTCTTCCTGATTTCTGGTTCTCTGGAAATCTTTGAGTAATAACACTTGCCTTTTACAATGCATCATTGCTTCAGTAATTGGTCACAGGACAATTTGGCAAAGATAAAGACAACAATACACAGCATAATAATTTTTGTAACACAGAACAAGTGTTCTTCACAAGGACAAACACAGAAAATTTATAATAAACAGAACAGAATCACTACAGAGCTCTTTAAAGGTGTGTGGGCTCTCATGAGGAAATAATTTACCATGGCCTTGCTGGAAGTCATGTCCTTGGGGTCTTCTGAAGCAGCCAAACAGTTCTTTGCACAGCCAATTCACCCTACCATCACAATCTCATTAAGTCTGAAAATGCCTTCCAGTGAGTACACTAAGCCCTTCCATTTCTCCTCAATTTAGAATAAATCATCCCTGGGCCATATTTCAGCAAACTGACTAATAAAGCATTTAAGAAGCTCCCTTCAGCTCTGAAATGAACCCATATCCATAAATTAAATCTTCCTCAAGGTTGTTTTCCTTCTATCATCATATAGCAATCTTTTTTAAATCCATTTCCTGGATTAAGAAATGACTCAGGGGTTAAATTTATTTCATAAGTAAAGGGACCTGATTTCAGATCCCTAGATCTAAAGATGCCTGGTGGAAATGGCAGCAGCCTGCAATTCTGGCACAGACTTCTGGAGTCTGGGAAACCCCAGAGCAAAGGAATAAGAAGGTAGAGCAATCCAAGATAATTCCTGAAGTTATCTTTGAGCCTCCACATGCACTAGCACCCAAGTGTCCTCTTATACACACACCCCCACACACCACATGCAAAAATATCCATTTCCATATGAACTTTCCATGTTTATACCTATAAGATGTAGGAGATTATAAAAAGCATCTGATAAGTTCTGTAAATCTGCAAAAGCTATATTTTGTACCACAGTTTTGTGTCTGGTGGGCTTCAAATTCTCTATCTTCCTGTCTCTGCCTCCAATATGCTAGAATTATAGTCATGAGCCACTGTAACTGGATAATAAAACAGAAAGTAGGAAAATGCCACACGACAGTAGTACCTTTACCCACTGTTCTGAACTCTGAAAAGAATGGACCCTGAGAATTAAACCTTCCCCAGGGATTTCCCCCTATGATCAAAGAGAGGGACAGATGCCATATGGAGGAGGAATTTATCTCCCCAAAAGAGATTTCACACACCTTTGACAACTGGCCGGCCACTTTGCAGAAGTCAGTGGAACCACACTTTGCACAGAACTGAACAGCTCTTGTTGATACAAAACCCAGATCCCACATCAAAATCCTAGGAGACTCAAGCATTGAATACACTCTCTCCAACATATTCATATTGAATAAGTTCCCCCTTTCTACTTTCCACCATCAGGTTAAAATCTGATTTATTTAGTGAGGATTGGGTGGCCAAAACAGAGACAAGGCCTGGTATGGTAAGGTAACACCACCACACCTGGATGTCATGTTTTTTTTTTTTTTTTTTACTCATGTCTCTAGACTGTGAACCTGGCCTGTGATTCTCATCATGTCTTCCTCATGCTTCCCTCAGGTAGAACAAGATGGTTGGAGTGAGCTGAAACTGGGTATTTTCTTTCCTCCACGGGAAAAGTTAGATCTAGCTGCAGTTGTGAATTTCTCTTCTCCAAGTCACTTAGACACTGATAAAATCTTAGAAGGTTAGACTCTGATACAGTTTCCCCTGAGGGAAGACATCAAAGAGAACAAACATACTGGTATTATTTAAAATGGTTAGTTTCAGATTGAGGATAGTTCAGTTTGCAAAGTGCTTACTTGTCTTGTGTTCCATCTCCAGCACCATATAAAACCGGGTACAATGGCACCTTCCTTTTTTTTAAAACTTTTTTATTATTATTATTTCTGCTCATACAAACTTAACAGGTACACCGGTCCCCTCCCTCCACCTCCCCCCGACCCCCCTGCTCTCCCTCCCTCCCCATCCCTCAGTGCCTCCCCCCCAATCCCCGGAGCATCCTTTAATGTGCATGCCAGACTCTCCTCTGGGCCCTTCTCTCCGATGAGGTGCAAGGACCTAGTGGCATTTCCTAGAACACTTTCCTGTGTTCCCCTTAAGCTTAAGAACACTACTGTGACTGTCGGTCCCTTGCCTCCAAGGATACTAGTGCCTTTAGTCCATGCTAGACTTTGTGAGGTCAATAATGTGTTGGACATAGCGCAGGTCATGCAAAGTCCTATTATGATTGCTTCAGACCTAACTTGTGTGGAGTATCTTGCATATCATTACTCCTCCCATTCTTGTGCTCTTACAATCTTACAACCCCCTCTTCCGCAAATTTCCCTGAGCTTCAGGATGGGGAGAGATTAGGCTGGCCTAGTTCCAGGTGGTTAATATAGAGTCTCTGATGTTCTAAATTATGGTTTGTTGACTTTTTTTTTTCGGTTTTGCTGTTCCTGCAATGCCCTTGGCTCCATCCTGATGGGTATTGCATGTCACCCCCTGGCCAGAGATAAAAACCTGTTAAATTAGAGTCTTGTTATAAGAGTATATTCAAAGGTAGATGGAATAAAAGTAGGAGACCACGGTGAGAGAGGGGTCAATCACCCATTTGCAAAATGGTTACTTTCTATCAGGCAGCCTATATGCCCTCCCCTTCTGGTGAGATCATACCCCATCAGTTGCAAATGATCAGGAAAGAAAGTCTGTGAACTTAACCAGATGTCTCATTACTTACTTGCAGTCCTTGATGGTGGCCTATTTTCTCTGCTGTAACATGGTCCCCTCTCTCCTTGTTTCTGGTGGGGCCCTCCTTCCCCATCCCTCCTGTTCATAATCTTTGCAATTACTGTAGGTATTGCAGAGATTTGTCTTTGAGTGTCTCTAAGTGGGTTTGGTACTAGGATCCACCTATTAGGGAGTACATACGGTGCTTACTTTTCCATGTCTGGGATACTTCACTCAATATAATTGTTTCTAATTCCATCCATTTCCTGGCAAATTGCATTAATTCATCATTTTTGATAGCTGAGTAGTATTCCATTGTATAAATGTACCACATTTTCTTTATCCACTCGTCAACTGTTGGACATTCAGGCTGATTCCATGACTTTGCTATTGTAAACAGTGCTGCTATGAACATGGTCGGGCTTGTGCTATCGAGGTGAATTTTTGCTATATAGAAGATTATTCCTAAAAGTGGAATAGCAGGGTCATATGGCATTTCAATCTTTAGTTTCTTTAAGAATCACCAGACGGCTCACCAGAGTGGTTGTATGAGCCTGCACTCCCACCACAATGTAGGAGAGTTCCCCTCTCTCCACATCCTCTCCAGCATTTGGTGTTGTTTTTATTGTGGATCTTTGCCATCCTGACAGGGGTGAGATGATATCTAAGGGAAGTTTTGATTTGCATTTCTCTGATGGCTAAGGATGTGGAGCATTTTCTAAGATATTTGTTAGACATTTTAATTTCATCCTTGGTAAAGTTTCTTTTAAGTTCCAAGGCCCATTTTTTTAATTGGGCCATTAGTTTCCTTGGTGTTTAGTTTTCTAAGTTCTTTGTGCACTCTGGATAATAGAGATCTATCAGATATGTGGTTAGTGAAGATTTTCTCCCATTCTGTGGGTTGCTTTTGTGCTCCAGTTACAATCTCTTTATCTGAACAGAAGCTCTTTAATTTCACCAGATCCCACCTGGTCAGTGGCACCTTCCTAAAATCTCAGAACTCAGGAGGTAGAGACAGGAGGATCAGAAGATTAAGAGAACTTTTGCTGTACAGAAAGTTTGATGTCTGGAGATATAAGCCAACACAATTACAGCCATTTGATCTATGACAAAAGGGCCCGAAAAATTCAGTGAAAAAAGAACAGCATCTTCAACAAATGGTGCTGGCAAAACTGGATATCCACATGCAGAAGATTAAAACTGGATGCGTACTTGTCACCATGCACAAAAATCAATTCCAAATGGATCAAGGACCTCAATATTAGGCCAGAGACTATAAAATCCCTAGTTGAAAGGGAAGGGAACTCCCTCGAATTGATTGGGCTGAGACAACAGTTCCTAAACAGAAATCCAATAGCACAGACACTTGAACCCACACTCAACAGATGGAATCTTATGAAATTGAAAAGCTTCTGTTCAGATAAAGTGATTGTAAATCGAGCAAAAACGCAACCCACAGAATGGGAGAAAATCTTCACTAACCATGTATCTGATAGAGCTCTATTATCCAGAGTGCATCAAGAACTTAAAAACTAAACACCAAGAAGATAAATGACCTAATTAAAAAATAGGCCTAGGAACTCAAAAGAAACTTTTCCAGAGATGAAATTGAAACTAACAAATATCTTTAAAAATGCTGTGCATCCTTAGCCATAAGGGAAATGCCAATCAAAACTTCCCTGAGATACCTTCTCACACTGATCAGGATGGCAAAAATCCATAAAATAAACAACACCAAATGCTGGAGAGAGTGTGGAGAGATGGGAGCTCTTATACATTGCTGGTGGTGATGCAGGCTTGAACAACCACTCTGGCAATCAGTTTGGCAATTTCTAAAAAAGTTAAAGAGTGAAATGCCATATGACCTGCTATACCACTTCTGGGAATAATCCCCCATAATGCAAAAGTTCACTACAGTGACACAAGCACAACTATGTTCATTGCAGCACTATTTACAATAGTAAAGGCATAGAATCAACCCAAATGCCCAACAGTTAACAAATGGATAAGGAAACTGTGGTACATTTGTACAATGGAATGCTACTTAGCCATCAAAAATAGATGAATTAATGAAATTTGCCAGGAAATAGATGGAATTAGAAAAAATCGTATTGATTGAAGTATCCCAGACACAGAAAATTAAGCACCGTATGTACTCCCTAATAGGTGGATCCTAGTACCAAACCCACTAATGACATATTCAAAGGTAAATCTCTGTAATATCGACTGTAATCGAAAAGATTATAAACAGGAGGGAAGGGGAAGGAGAGCCACCCCACGAAAAAAGGAGAGAGGGGATCATTCTTCAGTAGAGAAAACAGATCGCCATAAAGTATTGCATGTAAATAGTGAGACGGCTGATGAAGCTCACTTTCACTTCTTCCCTGGTCAACTGCGACTAAAGAGGTTTGATCTCACCAATCAGGGAGTATATAGGGACTGGCAGATAGATAGTAACTATCCTGTAAATGGGACACTGATGGGGGGGGTGTCCTACTCTTATAATTTTGAGTTTCCTCTTACATTAAGATCTTCATTTAAACAGTCTTTTATCTTTGGTTAGGAGGTGACCTTTGATAACAAGCAGGATGGAGCCAAGGGCAGTGCAGGAAATGCAAAACTGAAAACAACAACAAACCAGAATTCAGAACACCAAAGACCCTACATTAATCACCTGGAACCAGAGAAGCCAAATGTCTCCCCATCCTAAAGCTCAAGGCACCTTGCAGAACAGGGGGCAGCAAGATTGTAAGAGGCTAAGGATGGGGAGGACCGATGATATGCAAGATATTGCACACAAGTTAGGGTCATAGGTGCCATAATCAGACTTTACATGACCTGCACAATGGCTGACATGTCAATGACCTTTCAAAGTCTAGCATGGATCACAGAAGAGAAGGCTCCAGGCAGTAGGATCCTTAGAGGCAAGGGATTAACAGTCATAATAGAGTTCTCATACTAACAGGGAGCCCAAGAAAGGGCTCTGGCCTATGTCACTGAGTCCTTACCCTTCACTAGGATGGAGGACTCAGAGGGAGGCTTGGCATTCACACAAAAGGATGCTCTAGGGGATGGGAGGGAGGAAGGAGGAGGCACTGGGAGAAGGGGAGGGTAAAAGGGAGGAGGTGAAAGGAAGGAGAAAAGGGGCGAGAGTGCATGGGGGGACTGGGGACTGGAAGAGGGAGGGAGAGGATGGAGGTACCAATAAGTATGTATTTTTAATTAATAAAAAGAGAAAAAAAAGAAAGTTTAATGTACGGAATATGCAAGACCCTATTTCCGCAAAGAAAAAGGACAGGTAAGTTGGCTCAGTGGGTGAAGGTGACTGAGTGCAACTCTGATGACCTGAGTTTGATCCTCAGGGCAAACCTAGTGGAAAAATAGAACTGACTTCCCAAAGCTGTCCTCTGACCTCCATATGCATGCAACCTGGCCCCCGCTCTCTCTTACTCCTTTTCAAAGAAATAAGATGAAAGAGAGAGAGAGACAGGTAAAGAACAACTTGCTTCTTCTCCACATCCTGTCAGAAACACCAGGGGTTCCCCGCACCTTGATATTTAGTGAAAACATGGTTCTTCACCTGGAAGCAAAACAAACATGTAGGAGCCCCTTGATTACTGGATCCCTTTGAATGCCCCATGTCTTATATGCACACACAACAAGCCTTTCACAATTCATCCATTATAGGTTTTCCTACCATAGCATTGGTTCCTGTGCATGGTAAATTAATTTCCTCTTATGTTCAGTTGGAATTATAGGTTGCTTAAAATTTAATTTGCATGGAAATTTCTCTTTTCATATTTGGCATCATCTTGGGCTGTTACATCTTGAAATACTCTATCCTCTTCAGTCTTTGTTTACAAAGCGAGACTTGTATACTGGTTGTCTTCTGCCTGATGGTAACTCATAAACCCTACAGTTCTTCATTTTCTCTGATTTCATTTCTTGACTTTTTGTGCTCTCTTCTAATTCATTGCACATTCTTATGATGGTTATTTGAATTCTCTGTCAGACGACTCATAGAAACTCATATATCTGGGTTGGGTTTGGGTTATTTTTGAAGATTTCCTTTTTCTACTTTGAGGTTGGGGATGTCGCTCAGTAGTATATGTGCTTTCTCAGTATGTGCCAGATCTTGCTTTAAATTTTGGGTAATGCACACACACACACACACACACACACACACACACACACACGCACGCACATACACAACACACTACAAAATAGTAAAACTTAATGTTTTAAATGGACCAGATTATGTTTCTCTGTTTAGGCATCCTATTAGCTTATGTTAGGATTTCACTATTTGAAATTTCTGTTTCACCATTAGAATTCAACCTTTCGAAAAACTAGCAGCCTCTCCCAGTCTCTGTAGTCTGATTTTGTACAGAGAAAACTTTACCTACTCATTACAGATAAAATTTCTGGACACCTCTCAAGCCTTCCTAGCACTCTTTCTGCGTTTGTCAGTAACAACTGGTTTGGGGGAATTCTACTGTGGCTTTCCCCTGGTGTTCCTCTGTTACATTGCAGTCACTCAGATGCTGCACTAATCTGCGATCCTGAACCTCCCCCTTCTGTCCATTTCTGGTACTGCACAGCCTAGTGCATGTTTGTATGTCCTGTTTGTGTTCAGTGACCAGTGGGTGAAATAAGGTAAGAAGGTAACTAGTCCCTTGGGCAGCGCTCCATAAAACTAGAATGCTACATCCAGATTCTACCCCTTTACCTGCAGAGGAAAAAAGATGGGAGTTGTTGGCTTTCTTCCAATTGTGCTGTATTGCCTATGAGTATGTGGGAAAGGGGAGATTCTGTGGTGAGAGAGAATGCCATGAACCTTCATTGTAGACTTTTGTGCCTTCAATGGTCAAAAATATATTTATTTTGCTTAAGTCACCCAGTCTATGGTACGCTACTGTAACAGATAGTAATAAGACATTCCAATTGTGCCTCTTCCAGATTTCCCATTTGCCATACATTCCCATCTCCCATATATTTAATCAATCATGAATATGAATAAGAGTGTAGTGGGAATATTTTTGTCTGGATGATTAATGTTCCAAGTCAATTGACCCAAAGACAAGGAGCTGATGTGGATGGGCCTGACCTTTTCCAGGGAGTCCTTGGAAAGCAGAAAGCTTCCTCCACCAGAACAGAGGAAATCACAGAGAGTCACACTTCTGGAAGGAAGTTACACTGCCAACCTGTTCCAAGGATAAAGCAGAGCCTCCGAAGCTATTAAGGATGACTGTAGGAACTTAGATCTGCCCACAGCGGGCAGCCAGCATGAAAACAGGGTTATCACCTGAAGGGATTAAAACTGAAATGAACTACATTGTCTCTAAACAGTTTTCTCTAAAAACATCTGTGAATAACGATGTTGTGATTCAGTTTTTCTTTTTTAAAAGTTTCTTTTTCTTTTTTTTCTTTCTGTCTTTCTGTCTGTCCTTCCTTCCTTCCTTCCTTCCTTCCTTCCTTCCTTCCTTCCTTCCTTCCTTCCTTCCTTCCTTCCTTCCTTCTTTCTTTCTTTCTTTCTTTCTTTCTTTCTTTCTTTCTTTCTTTCTTTCTTTCTTTCTTTCTTTCTTTCTTTCTTTCTTTCATCAGTGGACACTGTATGTCCTTGTGAAGGATCAAGGGTAACTTCGGGAATCATCCTTGATTGCTTATACCTCCTTTTGCCAAGCTCTGGGTTTTCCCAGACTCTGCTCACCATGGCTAAAAATATAGGCCAGGCCTGTTTCTGCCTGACATTTTTATTTGGGACCTGGGATCTGAATTCAGCACTTTCTGCTTATGAGGCAGAGTCTTAACTCCTGAGCCAGCCCCAGTTTTTCCTTTTATTAGTTTTTAAAATCTGCTTTATATTCTCTCTCTCTCTGTCTCTCTCTCTGTCTCTCTCTCTGTCTCTCTCTCTCTCTCTGTCTTTCTCTCCTGGTTTTTTTTTTTTTTTTTTTTTTTTTTTTTTTTTTTTTTTTACTGGCGACTGAATCTAGGGTCTTCCATGTGCTAGGCAAGTGCTCTGCCACTGAATTAAATCCCCAACCCCTGGATCAATGTTTAATTGTTTCTCATCACTAGCATGGGAATTTTCTCAGTTGCTCTGATTCTACATTGTGGATGAGGTGGCAAGTGGCAGGCCACTTTTCTTTGCCAAACTTAAACAATTGGGAGGTCTACAAGGAAAAGTTCTTAGGCCACAGTCCATTCTTAAATTTTATTTTTTTATTTTTAAACTTTATTTATTTATTTATTTATTTATTTATTTATTTATTTATTTATTTATTTATATTGTGTGTGTGTGTGTGTGTGTATGAGAGAGAGAGAGATAGAGAGCACTGTGTGTCCCTGTGGAAGAACAAGGGTGACTTTGGGAATCGTCCTGGATTGCTTCTACCTTCTTGGTTTGCTCCCAGTCTTTGCCTACCAGGGCCAGAAGTACAGACTGCTGCCCTTTTCAGCCTGGAGTTTTATGTGGGACCTGGGACCTAAACTCAGGACCTTCTGCTTGCGAGGCAGAGTTTTAATCCCTGAGCCATCTCTCCAGCCTCTGTTCTTTAATTTTAAAAGTATTTTGTCTTAGGCAGAAAGATCCCCATCCTTTTTGCTCTTGAAAGGGAGTACTTTGACTCCGGTTTATTTAAGCTTTTCCTTTGACCAGTTGAATCTTTTTTTTTTCCTTTTTTTTATTAAAAATTTAATTATACATTTTAAAATTTTTTACCAGTTCCCTCCCCTTCCCCCAGTGCCTCCCCCCCAATTCCCAGAGAGTCCTTTATTGTGTACGCCTAACTCTCCACTGGGTCCTCCTCTCCGATGACATATAAGGACCCAGTGGCATTTCCATAAGCCCTTTCTCTTGTTCCCCTTAAGCATAAGATCACTACTATGGCTGTCAATCCCTTGCCTCCAGGGGTCTCGGTGCCCTTAATAGATGCTAGACTTTATGAGGGCAACAGTGCGCTGGACATTGCGCAGGGCATGCAAAGTCCCATTATGATTGCTTTGGCCCCAACTATTGTTGAGAATCTTGCAAATCGTTGCTCCTCCCATCCTTTTGCTCTTACAATCTTACCGCCCCCTCTTCCGCAAATGTCCCTGAGCTCCAGGATGGGGAGAGCTTAGGCTGGCCACCAGTTGAATCTTTTATTTTTATTTTTTTATTTCCACTCATACAAACTTAACAGGTACACCGGTCCCCTCCTCCCTCCAACCCCCTATACCCCTGTACCCCCCTTCCCTCCCCCTTTCCTCCCCATCTCCTAGTGTCTCCTCCTCCCATCTCCGGAGCATCCTTTAATGTGCATGCCAAACTCTCCTCTGGGTCCTCCTCTCCGATAAGGTGCAAGGACCTAGTGGCATTTCCCAGAACCCTTTCCTGTGTTCCCATTAAGCATAGGAACACTACTGAGGCTGTCAATCCCTTGCCTCCAAGGATCCTAATGCCTTTAGCAGATGCTAGACTTTGTGGGGGTCAATAGTGTGTTGGACATTGCACAGGGCATGTAAAGTCCAAATATGATTGCTTCGGCCCTAACTTGTGTGGAGTATCTTGCATATCATTGCTCCTCCCATCCTTGTACTCTTACAATCTTACCGCCTCCTCTTCCCCAAATTCCCTGAGCTTCAAGATGGGAGAGATTAGGCAATCAGTTGAATCTTAAATCACTCTCTTAGAACGTCAGCCTTATGCTTGGCCTACCTGTTAAATACAACAACTTCCTATTTGAAAGAGGTGAATCTTTTGGTATTCTATGTAGCAGAATATCAACAGAAAACAGATGTCTTTTTTTCTTGAACAATTTCCCATATGTATACAGTGAATTTTTGTTGTTTTCTCTCTGATTTACCTACCTTTTCCCAGAGAAAATCTTCTTCATGTCAAATTTCCCTCTTACTTTTATGTCTTTTTATTTTTTTGTATGTGTGATCCCCTGAGTTTAATGAGGACTATTTTCAATAGTATGCGCCTGTACATTTGCTGGAGCATAAATGATCTGCCCATGGCAGCACCACTGAAGCAAGTGATTCCTTCCTTCAGCCAGCATGGACCAATATTCACTCAGAAAGAGCTGGGACCATGTGAACTCTTCTCCCACCAATCGTGTCCTATGGATGGATTCAATTTTGTTTAAGTCTGGTGCAGGCAAGCATAGCTGTGGTGAGTTCATGAATGTAGTGGGACAAAGTTTGGTGCTGTTCCCCATCCTCTGGTTCTCATTTTCTTTCTGTCTTCCTCAAAGTTCCCTGAGCCTTGGTGTGTGTGTGGGGGGGGGGGAGTTCGTAGTCCCGCTTAGGGTGGAGTATGCCACAGACACCTACTCTCTGCCCTTTGACCAATCATGAGTCTCTGTTTTAAGCACCGTCCCTTGAACAAAGGCTTCCTAGGCGAAGGCTGAGAGCTGCTCTCATCTATGAATTTGAGGATGAGCATTTAGAAGGTCTTTTGTTGTCATGTTCACTTAGCAAATCAATAGTAGTAGATAGGTTCTCTTCCAGGACTTATGAACTTCCAGGCCATAGGCTCTTTAGCAAGCTTTACAGTAGCAAACATGAGTTGCCTACTGTTGATCAAGGCCTAAATCTAAGTGGAAAGTGATCGGTTCCTCTGTAGTTCTACCATTGCACTAATCGTCACATCTTGCCAGGTTAGCTTTTATTGTGGCTCACAGGATCCATAGCTGAGTAACACTGTTGATGGATTTTCTATCCTCCAGTCTCCATAGTACCTTCTGTGGAAGCTAGCCAGTAGGGAGGAAGTTTCCAGGTCACTTCCAACAGATATAAAGTTTTATAAAGGAATTACAAAAAAATTCAAAAAATATGAAAGAAGGCTTTGTAACTCACAAAAGTCTGGTTATTCCCATTGCATGCAGATTTTAGGATAGCTATTATGACCAGCAATATCATGCCAAGTAAATCAAGCCATCCTAATATTTTTCTCAGAAATACATTTAAGTTTTTAACTTAATTTAACTAAGTGAGAGCTGGGGAGGTGGTTCAGCAGCTAAAACACTTTGCATGTAAGTAAAAGAATGAGAGTTCAGATCCCACATGAAATACCAGATCAGTATGGCAGCCATCCCATCATTCTAGCCCCAGAAGGGAGTCCCAGAAGGAATTCTTAAAGCAGGCTGGCTAGCCTGGCTAGCCCTGTCAGAAGTTCTGTGTTTAATCAGAGACACCTCCCCGCCCGTCATAGTTAAGCACAGGTGTCAACTTGACAGTTGAGGGATTGAGCTCTGGGTACATTTGTAGAGAATTAATGGTTGAGTTAAGCCCAGAGCAAACCTGAAGGAGATTGTCTAGCTGCTGGGGAAGGCCCAGCATATTGTGGGTGGGATTAGGCCCTGGAATAAAAGACAGAGAGCTGGTTGAGAGAGTTGACATCGTTGTGTACACTTGGCCAGACATGCTGGTCTGGAAAGTAAGGATCCTCCCTCTCTCAACCATTATGTAAAGATGATGTGGCCAGTTCTCTCAGCCCTGGTGTTGGTGCATGCTCTCCCATCATGCTGGATTATGAACTGTAACTGGACTATTGTATGAAAATGAACCCCTTGTTTCCTTAAGCTGTTTGATGGTGATTTATCAGCAACCATACAAGTGAACTGCAGCACCCCCCAAACCTCAAAATAATGTGGAAGAACAATTGAGGATGATTCCTGATATCAACTTTAGTCTTCCATACTTAGTCTCTTATATACATTCACCCACACACAGGCAAAGCAAACATACACATATGAATGCACTCTCTTGCATATGCAATAACATGGGGAAAAGATATAATTTGTCAATAATTGGTGTCCCAGTTACTCTACATATTTTCAATAAATTTACAATCTTATGCCTTAGGGAACAATGGGCTTTTAGGGGGACAAATTAGGTTTTGTTTACCATTGTCTGGTTACAGTTTTTATTCCATCTTGGCAGAAGAGCTCATACCAGGTGTAAAGGAATCTAGTACTTCCATATCCACAGGACTGCTAAGAGAGGGGTAGACTTCCCTTGCAGGAGAGCATGTATGTCCAAGTATGCCAAAGAACACCAACTTCCTTAACCCTTACCTGGATAGTTCCATCTTATTCCCCTGCCCAGGGACTAGTCCCACCCACCATGGACTTGGCCTTCCCCATCAATTAGACAATCCTCTTGCAGGCTTGGTCAGGGATTAACTCAACTACTAATTGTTTATGATTGTGCAAAGAGCTCAAGACTTCAACTGTCAAGTGACATTTGTATCTAAATATAACACTAGTTACACTAGGCTACACTTATACATAAATCCATGCCTAATTAATTTAGGAAGAAAATGAAGAAGTTTTCTATAGAAAGGACAATACACTGTTTTGTATATGTGTTCCTTGGGAGACCAATGTCCAATACTTTCAAGTATTAAAAGGGCACTACGTGGAATGCATAGCGTTCAGACTGTCTAATTATCTTTGCTCAGGCGATAGTCATGATTGATTTAGGAACACATGGACATAATCCTAGACAAGAATAGCACCACTGACCATTTTAGTGTGAAGGACATCAGCTGGTACAGTGTTTTCTTAAGCTTCACATTCTAGAAGGGTTATATACTTGAGAAACAAATATATTTAACATGCAAAGGAGCAAGCAACATTTAGCATTGGAACTACACAGCAGTCTTTTTTATTATTAATTTAGCTTCCACTGTTGAAGCAAAATTTGGAATCTTTGGCTTCATATAATATTTGGAAAAATTGAAAATTTGTATCTCTTACAAGTTTAGAACACTCTTAGTAACCATAAATAGACATTTTCTGATATATCAGTGTATCCCATTCATACAATAGAAAACCTTCATTAGTCTAGGCAAATAGATGTAGATCTGGTTTTAAGCAAATCTCTGCAGCAGGACTACCCAAATGGAAGATTATCATCTGTATTAGTCAGGGTTCTCTAAAGAACAGAGTCTCTAGGATGTAATATATATAAATAAGTTTATTAAATTAACTCACAATAAAAATAGTGTCCTTTGAATTAGCCTCCCATAACTGCTTCATTATTGACCAGTGTCTCACAAAGTCGCAAAGATCCTGAGAAGGTCTACCTCGCTGGAGGGTTGAAGCCACTGGGCTCCAACTTTGGTGAAGAACAAACAGCTGGACTCCAATGTCAATGAAGAACAGCTGGGCTCCAACATCAGCGATCAACCACAAGGCTTTGACACCAAGCTCCAAAGGCAGCAGGAACAGCAGCAGGTGGAAAGGATGGAGCTCTGCAACTGCCAAGGACGGAGGCAACAGTGGCAGCAGCAACAAAGAAGGCAACGATGCTCTAAGAATTGTACTATGCTTGAAGAGTGGATTCAACAGTGAATCGACCTCCTTGCACGTCCTATTATCTGGTCCACCACTAGAAAGTACCACCAAGTATGGGCTGAGTTTTCCACATCAATTCATCAAATACCTGCAGACTTGTTCAGGAGCCATCGATTTTCCACAGCTGTGCCCCAGTCTGCAACTGTCAAGTTGACACTAAAACGTGACCATAACATCATCTAAATGGTGCTGATTCAATGTACCAATGCAAAAATATTTATTCCTACTTTATATGCTAAGAGCCTACTGTAGTAAAGTAATATTGTGAGGGAGAGAGCACTTCCGGATCACATTTCTGTATTTGTGTTCCCTAAAGGAACACAAGCCATAGAATGTAGGTATGTTGTAAAAAGAGAGTGATTGGATTGTCTTACATGATAGGAGTTGGAAGGTGCAATGTCTGTCAGCATGTTGGAGTAGCTGAGAATGTAGCAAGGTGTTGAACCCACAAAGCCAGATACCTCAGCAGTCTCCATCCAGCACTAATGGCCTGGCAGGTCCCTGGGCATTTGCCGCTATTCAGTTCACTTTGGAAACCATGGTCAGCGGATGACGGCAAGAGTAGCAGCAATGGATTCATTTGTTCAGGAACAAGCAAAAGCAACTACTTCTTCCTCAGACCTCTTTTACCTAGGTTGCCTATTGAAGGATGCCGTCCACTTACAGGGCGAGTCTTCCCTCTTCAGTTAATCCTCTCTGGAAACTCCCTCACCCACATGTCCACCTTTATGTAGGTTCCAGAGTTAGCAGGCTCATGCAACAAGTGCTTTTACAGTTGAATCATCTCGCCAGCTTAAGAACAAAATTTCTAATGATATTTTAATGGTGTGCATCTTTCAGAAACTTATTTACATATGTCATAAGAAGAAGTTTTCTTTTAGAAACAGGCATTCACATAGTCCAGGCTAGTCTTGAACTTGTTACATATGCAGTCGAGGATTACTTTGAACTCCTGATCTTTCCTCCACTTCCAAGAGTACTGGGATTATAGGCATGTGCCACCTAGTTTACAGTTTTCTAGAGATCTAACCCAAGACTTTGTACATTCTAGGCAAGCTCTCTACCACTGAGCTTTGTCCCTATCTCTGTAAGTAAATTTTCTCTTACAAATGTAAATGTTGAGTTTCATGAACCAATGAACATAGAGACTGAATCTAACATTGCCTTTTGTAAACTATACTGGTTTTATCTTGATAATTTTACATTGTACATATATAACAAATTCAGTATTAAGATATTTAATCTAAACATTATTACAAAATGTGCTATTAAAATAAATTAATGTTGAGTGACATTTTTATCCTTCAGTAGGAAAAATAGCCTTGCCTGAACATCAGCCAAAATGTATATATATTTCATATGGAACAAAGCCTAGAAACCATGCAAAAGAATCTACATATAGACTGGTCTCTTAAATTTTTCTTGTCTGTATTTCAAGTCTGTCCTGCATGAAGAAATTAAAAGGATTTCCAAACATATAACAAATGCATATGTTAACAGTTTAATCACTGTTTAAGCAAATATTGCATTAGGGACATGACTCAGAGGTGAAAATCCATGCCACATAAGCAAAAGGAATTGAGTTCAGATCTCCACAACTCTGCAACTCCAGCCTTGGAGCCCCACAACCCATGTATAATACAGTGGAGTTTGCAACTCTAGCCCTGGGAGGCAAAGTATGGAAAATCCCAGAGCAAAATAATGAGGACAAGCAATCCAGGATAATTTCAGATTTCACCCTTGGACCTCCACGGGTACACACATTCAAATATTCGCTTGTACATATGTCTGTGTACACATATACACCTATGGACATGCAACACATACACATAGCTGCAAAAATTTTTTTGAAAATTAAAAATTAACATATCTTTGCAAACACACACACACACGCATGCGCATCCATTGTTTTGTATGTCTCACACAACCTTAACAAAATTTTCACATTTATCAATAGTATATATGAGTGTTCTTGGGAAACAAACCCACAGCTGTAATCTAATTAGAGGATTTTGTTTTATTCTGTAATAGGTTCTTTTGTAGCCCAGAATGGCCTCAAACTTGATATTGTAACAAAAAATGACCTTGGACTCCTGGTCATCCTGCCCCCATCTTCTGAGTGCTGCGATTGTGGGCATGCACCACCATACCCTGGTTTAAGAATCTTAATCTTCACACCACAGCAAAGGCAACAGCCAAATGGCTATTTAAGCTTCAGACAGCAGTGATGATTTACCTGATATCAACTTGAACTACAAAGTGACTCAATATGAGTACAAACAGCTTGCACCTTCCAAATGTGGAGACAATGATAAATCAAAATCTAAGGGCCAATCAGGCTGTACAGAAAATCAGAAAAGGTGAATGCTCTGTCAAATAAAGCCTGAACTTTCATGTCCTATAAACCAAACAGCCATTCTTTCAGCAACTAAATCAACCAGGTTTTCAACATGGCAGGCAGGCATTTCAAATGTACATTAACATATTGGGATTCAAAATGCAAAACAAATTTTGACTGTGAAAATTTACCAGAAATTCTCTAAATCATAAAACTGAGTAGCTAGAATATTCTTCACCATTAAGACTGTCAAAAATCCAAAAAGCCTCCTTCATTTGCCAATCCACCAATATGTGTTTATAGGCAACGGACACTCAAGGGTCAGAGAACTAGGAAAAAATATCTCCTAGCAGCTGGGAATCCTCTACAGTTCAGCTTGGGGTTTGGTTAGCCATGGGTTTACCTTGTAGATGGGCTCTACCAAAGTTGGTACAGGGGCCCTTAGATTCATATACCTGTCACATCTTAAAAGAAATTAGGAAGCACACTAATAGCAAAGTTAATTTGTTGGCTAGCCAAACCAGGGAAAGACTCTCAGTTCCTGCTTTTTCTGTGGCAATGTTATAATTTTAGAAAAAAGATGAATCAAAAGTTAACATATGGTGAGTTGTCAAAACCGTGTGAAGTCTTTCCCTCCTGCAGAAAGTTCCTCCTCATGCTGGTATGGGGTCTCAGTTTTCCTGCCCCCCCAATGTGATTCCCAGGGAAAATTTTAATTTAGGGGATCTGCTGTTTTCAATAATTTGACAGCCAAAGAGACACACACAAGTGTCACTTCTTAAAATTTTCTCTGCTCCTGCCAGAGTAGTTACAATTCCTTTCAGTAGGGCATGTTTTCAAGACTATGGTTTCATAGGACATATGAAAATATTCTGTTATGTTATTATTTGAAATGAATTAAATATCTCTGAAATTCTCAGTTAATTTCTGGAGAAGATAGGCATAACAGAGAGAGAAAAAAAAACTCCACAGTCTTCAATACTCATTAAGAAGAGAGGTTTCTGGGGAAAAATAAATCTGAGAATCACTTCTGTAACACAATGAAAAGGAAATATTTATGACTGAGATTTTGAAGAGCTATAGTGTTCTTGTGCATTCTAGAGGAGACTGGTCATAGGGAGTGACTTTGTTGGGCTGCAGTACTCCTTCCTCTAAGGCCAGTTTGCTGCCTGTGATCCTCCTTGCCCTCCTGTGTGGCCCTGATGAGCCTGAGGACTCAGCTCCTGCAGGTGCTCTGCTGCTCTGCCACTGGGCTCCTGTACTCAGTCCTGCAGACTCGAAGGCCAGCTGCCCCCAGCCAGCTGCTCATCAGCTTGGGGGCTCAGCAGCTCCTGGCAGGGCTTCTGCCCTAGGGGCTGCCTGAGAGCTCCAGGACCTCAGATCTCATCAGATCATGCTGCAGGTGCTAGAGAAAACATTCTGATTAGCTTTTGCCAGCACAACGCAACTGTCATAGTTAGGCCCAGCTGTTTACTTGACAGTTGAGGGTTTGAGCCCCGGGTACATTGATAGAGAATTAGTGGTTGAGTTAAGCCCAGAGCAAACCTTCAGAAGATTGTCTGGGTGATGAGGAAGGTCCAGCAAGGGTGGGTGGGACTAGGCCCTGGAATAAAATACAGAGAGCTGGTTGAGAGAGTTGGCATCCTTCTGTGTACACTTGGCCAGATATGCTGGTCTGACAAGTAAGGACCATCCATCCCTCTCTTAGCCATTGTGTAGAGATGTTGTGGGTAGTTTCCTTGGCCCTGGTGCTGGTGTGAGCTCTTCTGTTAAGATGGACAAACAACTGTAACCAAAAATCATAAGAGAAAATAAGCCCCTTGTTCCCTTAAGCCATTTGATGGTGATTTATCTGTGCAGGCGAACTGCAACAACAACACATTGGGCAAGACAGAGAGCATTGCACCTGTTAGAAGGAGTGAAAAGTGAAACCCTCAGAGAGTTCTGGAGTATGCAGTCCCTAGCCTTGAAGAACAGTAAAGAAGCCTTTGGAGTCAGTCACACCCCTGAGGAGCTGATAAGTTAATACAGAAAGCCACCAACAGTCGTCCACCATTCAGATTGAATGGATTATAGTAGCCAAAGATCCTGGAAAAACCCTAAGAAGACTTGGGATTGCTGGCAGTGCAGCAACTGTAAGACAGCCAAATTCAACTCAATCAGTATCTAATGGGCACCTCTTATATGCAAGATACTTTGAAGGGAGATCTATCAGGATGGATGAGACACAATAAATGCACTCATATATTGCAATATATTAATGTCACTAGTAACTCTGCAGTGCCAAAGGAATAAGCCAAGACCAGGACTAGCAATGAGAGTTTAGTGTAGGAAAGGAAGAAAGAATTGAAAACAATAGGCCCTGCAGGTCAAGTCAATGACCAAACACAGTACTACTGACCCCTGACTTTAGTGACAATGTGGAGTCTTTAAAAATGTATAAATCAAGAAGGACGGGGAAAATAGAAAACAAATAAACAAAGAGTGTGCTCACTTCATCAGCACATATACTAAAATTGGAACAATACAGAGATTAGTATGGCCCCCCTGCACAAGGATGATATGCAAATTTGTGAAGCAGTTCATTAAAAAAAGGAAGCAAAGAGTGAGTCTAGAAGGCAGTTAGATTTCAGTAAACACTTCCAAAAGTAAGGAGAAAAGTGTTTTGTTGATTTTTTAGAGCTCCTTAATTCAGTGTTTTCCTGTAAGAAACTGTGAAGGTCATAAGATAGTATAAAAAAATTTTTAGGGGCTAGCCAGATGGCTTAATGGGTAAGCGGCCTATTTATTTTTCAGGCAATATGTATGTTAAGAGTGCTTGCCTAGTATACACGACCCTCTGGGTTTAATAACTACCTCCAGGAAAGAAAAAGAATAAGGGGGAAAAAAGAGCTTTTAACCCTATACTTGCTAATGGTAGTCGGGCAGGCATAAACCAGGAAAAGCATGTAAGTGGGTGCTTATCTGTGTAATTTCTTTTGAAAAGTGGTAAAAAAAAAAACCCTCAAAAGTATGAACATCTTTACATACCTTTATCATCATTTTTGATTGATATTTATGATTTAACTGATTATTCATGTATGAACTATGATTCTTAGGTCTTAGTTTTTAAATCTCAGTTTCAACTAAGTAATATTCCTGTTCATTACGTAGGATAAAGGGCAGTAACAAAAAAAAGAGTGATTTTGTCATTTTCTAATGTAGCAATATCTATTGGGAAAAATTAGGCTTATATATGTTTGGGAATGGATGTTGGCAACACTTTTGGACAAATTTTGAGAATTGTGTATTATCTCTAATCTTCCAGTGGACTTTGTGGTAGATCAGAGTCCCAAATGTCTTCAGAACTCCATTCTTGAACAGTTGCCTTAAAATAGATGTTGTTAAATATAAGGTGTCTCCCTGGAAAACAGCTTTAGATGTATGAAGAGGAAAAAAAATAGAGTCTGTAACACCATGCAAGTCAGGAGTAGCACAAGGCAGTATCTAGACAGTTTATAGTCTCATAGAACATGAAACTTTTCTTTGGAATTATACCAAAAATTAAACTGGAATTATAAAGAAAAGCTTGTGTTCTGCCTACTACTTCTCATTGGTTTGGTTTGGTTTGCTTTTACTGTGGCTGAACTTTGAAAAGGTCCCTCTTCTTGAAAACGGTAGCTGATGACTTCACGTTCTTTTAACTTCTTCACATTTTCTTCCCCTTCAATCTTTGACTGAATCTGCTTGGCTCCTAGGAGGTCTTATTGATTGTACAGTAAGTCATGTCTTTTGTTCTCTTACCGAATAAGTAGCAAGTTTAAAATCTCTCTTTGAAGATTAGAAGTGCTTTTCCTGATGAAGTTAATATTCAATTGCCAATGATATCATTTTCACCATATAGAAGAATCGAAGATGGAATACCCACAATTGAGACTATTCCAGATATAATTTTGGGATGTATTATGCATTATGATTTAACCTTTTGTGGAAATTTTTCATGCCAACTTTCTTAGGAAAGTGTATTTCTTCTTGCTGCATATTTATAATATAATTTTAACATGCAGCCAACATACACACAGAAAAAAGAATTCATATGGTGCACAGATGCACATATCTATATCTATTCATATGTGTGCATATGTAGATACATTGTTTATACAAACATATGTGCATATATAAACATGCATAATTTGACAGAATATGCTTTGCAAGAAAAACTTGGCCTGACTCAATAAATAAATTACTTCGTCTTTGTAAGGTTAATGTCTCATGTGTAATGGTGGAATAGGCAGGAAGCATTTTGTGAAATGACCGAGTCATATTCTGTTCTAGAAGAATGGAGACTCCCAATCAGTATGCCTGCAGAAATACTGCCCTTAGTGAGCAGAGAAACATTCACACCAAATTCTTTTATTATTATTATTTCTGCTCATACAAACTTAACAGGTACACCAGTCTCCTCCCTTCCTCCACCACCCCCCTTTCCCTTGCTCCCCCCTCCCCTTCCCCTTCCTCCTCATCCCCCAGTGCCTCCCCCCCAATCCCCGGAGCATCTTTTAATGTGCATGCCAAACTCTCCTCTGGGTCCTCCTCTCTGATGAGGTGCAAGGACCCAGGGGCATTTCCCAGAACCCTTTCCTGTGTTCCCCTTAAGCTTAAGAACACTACTGTGACTGTCAGTCCCTTGCCTCCAAGGATACTAGTGCCTTTAGTCCATGCTAGACTTTGTGGGGTCAATAATGTGTTGGACATAGCGCAGGTCATACAAAGTCCTATTATGATTGCTTTGGCCCTAACTTGTGTGGAGTATCTTCCATATCATTACTCCTCCCATCCTTGTACTCTTACAATCTTACCACCCCCTCTTCCACAAATTTCCCTGAGCTTCAGGATGGGGAGAGATTAGGCTGGCCCAGTTCCAGGTGGCTGATATAGAATCTCTGATGTTCTGAATTATGGTTTGTTGACTTTTTTTTTTTTCGGTTCTGCTGCTCCTGCAATGCCCTTGGCTCCATCCTGATGGGTATTGCATGTCACCCCCTGGCCAGAGATAAAAACCTGTTAAATTAGAGTCTTGTTATGAGAGTATATTCAAAGGTAGATGGAATAAAAGTAGGAGACCACGGTGAGAGAGGGGTCAATCACCCATTTGCAAAATGGTTACTTTCTATCAGGCAGCCTATATGCCCTCCCCTTCTGGTGAGATCATACCCCATCAGTTGCAAATGATCAGGAAGGAAAGTCTGTGAACTTAACCAGATGTCTCATTACTTACTTGCAGTCCTTGATGGTGGCCTATTTTCTCTCCTGTAACATGGTCCCCTCTCTCCTTGTTTCTGGTGGGGCCCTCCTTCCCCATCCCTCCTGTTTATAATCTTTGCAATTACTGTAGGTGTTACAGAAATTTGTCTTTGAGTGTCTCTAAGTGGGTTTGGTACTAGGATCCACCTATTTTTTTATTAAAAAATTAATTTTATTTCAGCCCATACAAACTTATTAGGTACACCAGTTCCCTCCCTCCCTCCTCCTCACCCCGTACCCCCTGCTCCCCCTCCCCACCCTTCTCCCTCCCCATCCCCCAGTGCCTCCCACCCCAATTCCCAGAGAGTCCTTTCTTGTGCATGTCTGATTTTCCTCTGGGCCCTCCTCTCCGATGACGTACAAGGACCAAGTGGCCTTTCCCTGAACCCTTTCCCGTGTTCCCCTTAGGTATAGGAACACTGCTGTGGCTGCCAATCCTTTGCCTCCAAGGAGGATCCACCTATTAAGGAGTACATACGGTGCTTAATTTTCCGTGTCTGGGATACTTCACTCAATATAATTGTTTCTAATTCCATCCATTTCCTGGCAAATTCCAGTAATTCATCATTTTTGATGACTGAGTAGTATTCCATTGTATAAATGTATGACATTTTCCTTATCCACTCGTCAACTGTTGGACATTTGGGATGATTCCATGACTTTGCTATTGTAAACAGTCACACCAAATTCTTGAGGGCCCCAAATCTAGACAAGGAGCAGAATTGTGTAACAAGCAATGTATTCATTTGTCTTCTGGATGCCACCTAGTTGCTTGATTTGCATGGGCTCTTCTCTTCATGAGGTTTCACTTATGTCTCTGTGAGATGGACCCTTTAGGCACAGATGATACCCCAAAATCCTGGTAACCTTGTGTACTAGTTACTCTTTTCTGTTGCTGTGAGAGAACACCCAAAGTCAAGCAACTTAAAAGGAGAAAGGGAAATTTATTCAGCTTATGGTTCCAGAGGGGAGATACAGTCTTTCATGATGGAAAAGGCATGGCTGATAGCAGAAGCAGATTTAACCTGGAGACAGGTTAAATCACAGAGGCTGAGAGCTACAAGACTGTAAGAGCAGACTTCTCTCAGAAGTACGGTGGGACTAATCCACCTCAAGGCTCACCCCTGTGACTACCTACCTCCAGCAAGGCTGCACCTCCCAAAGGTGCCATGATCTTCCCAAACAACTAAAGATTCAAACACATGACCATGTGGGGGACAACTCACATTTCAAACCATGACACCTTGGTATTCTTATCTATGAAGACAGATTTTTTTTCCTGATCATAAGGGTGGTGTGCTTCTATTACATTTCTTTATTCTAAGGATCAAAAACTGTCTGGTTGGAATGGCGATTGGGTGAGGAGCTTAAGGTAATCTTCTGATCACGTGACAGTGTTGATATAACTTAGCTCTTTTCACTCTCAAATGCTGAGGCACTAACAGCAAAGAGACCAGGTTGATTTCTCTTCTCATCTCACATCGTGGTGATGTGAAGGGAGTATGATTAGCTGTGATTAGCCAGCTAGCTGCCCACAGGGATGACCCCAGGTTGTTACATTGAAAGATAAAAGTGCTTAAGGAGGCAGACAGACAAGGTAATTCAAAATGGGTGAGGCACTTATTATCAAATCTAACACTAGGTTTGTTTGTCATTTTATGGGCTGGAAAGATGGCTTACTTAGTTTAGTGCTTGCCTCACAAGGCTGAGACCCTCAGTTTGGTCTCCAAAACTGGGTTTAGCAGCACACACTTGCCATCCCAGTACTAAGGAGGTAGGAGAGTCCCTGAGATGCAATGGCTAGCCAGCATGGTCTACTTGAGAAATGCCAAGCCAGTAAAAAAGACCTATCTCAAATATAAGAGCTAAGGATGGTGAGAAGTCCAGCCAGACAGTAGCCTCTGTCGATATCAGGGCTACAAACCCAAGAGCTCAATGTAGTGATGCCTACTCTCACTAATCCTCCACAATAACTGGCCCACCAAATTTTCACACATGCACACTTGAACACATACATGCATCTATGCACACACATTCATGGATGTGCACATACACATGCACAAAAAATAATAATAGGCTGATGGGGATTTTTCCTTTTTAAAAATTTTATTTGTGTCATTGTGTGTGTGTATGTGTGTGTGACACAGAGAGAGAAAGACAGAGAGAGGAAGGCACTGTGTGTCCCTGTGGAAGACCAAGGGTGACTTTGAAAATCATCTTGGATTCTTTCTATCACTATTACATCTACACTATTACTTTTGCTTCACGCTGGGATTTCCCAGGCTCTGTCCACCAGGGCCAGAAGTACAGGCCTTTGCTGTTTCTGCCTGGCGTTTTTATATGGAATTTGGGATCTGAACTCAGGACCTTCTGCTTGCGAAGCAGCGGCTTAACCCTTGAGCTATCTCTCCAGTCCAGATAGGCATTTTTCCAAAGTCAAAATTGATATAAAACATCTATGATAGACACAACCTCAAAACTATAAGTGAAGATGGGACTGTCATTGCCCAGCTTGAAAGTCATATTTGTGGATGGAACAGGTGTGCACCATGGGCAAAGGATTGAAAAGGATCTTTCTTTCACTTTTCCCCAAGGCCACAGAGTCCTTCTGCCTTCAACACGCCTTAGACCATCAGGAAGACAGAGTTTGGTGACTTCTAAACACACAAGAAAAAGAAAGTTGTAACACAGAGCTAGCTCCCCAAGGGGCCAGGTGACACTTCACAAATAGGAAGACAGACCAGATAGACATTGAGTTTTGGCTTTAAATACTTTCTCTGCTGTCTGGTGTGAAATGATTTTTCTGTCCCTTTTTGTCTGGAGGGCATATTTTCAGTAGTGAGGTCATCCTTTCTTCCTTGACCAGGTCTAAGATGCCCATGCCAAGCATCTGCCAAGGAACAGTATGATGTTGTTTCATGAACCTGTAGAAGATTCTGAATCATCTCTCCACCCCTGAGCCTGTTTTTTATAGGGGTGCTGGAAATCCATTCTCAGGTCTTCATACTTGAGTGGTAAGCACTTTACTGACTGACCTACTGCCCTGCAGCCTTATTTTCTCTTCATTGATTAGATAGCTCAGATATCTACCATATGCTTATAACCTTATTTGTGGCCCCAACTTTCCTTGAATGGATCTATGACCATACACTGTGTGCCAAGGTAAGGTAGAAAGTTAGCTAAACAGAATTCTCAGAGATGACACAACACTATATATGAATGACACTAAACTCTTAGGACATCATAAATGTCATTGCAGCCATACAATCTGTGATGATTCATGACAGCATCAAGGGTTGAAAAGATACAGGTGATTATTGTGTCATCCATTTAGCTCACCTATCTGTCCTGTGCAGCAACAATTGGATTTTGAAGAATGATAGGCAATTACATCAACTTAATCTAATGGTTGCTGCAATGACATCTGCTGTTGTATTTTTATTGCTTTGGTATCATCACATCCCTGAATGCCTGATATACAGTACTGATTGGATGAGTGATTGTTTTTCTCTTAACCAATAATCACAATGGGGCTGGAGAAATGGCTCGGGGATTAAGATTCTGTCTTGAAAGCAGAAGGTCATGAATTGGGATCCCAGGTCCCACATAAAAAAAGGTCAAGCAGAAACTGCAGAAGCCTGCACTTCAGGCCCTAATGGGCAGAGCCTGGGAAATCCCAGAGTGCAGCAAAAAGGAGGTAGAAGCAATCCAGGATAATTCCTGAAGTCACCCTTGGTTCTCCACAAGGACACACAGTGCTCTTTGATACACTTAAACACACAACACACACACACACACACACACACACACACACACACACACACACACACATAAATAAAATATTTTAAAAAACGATCACAAGGAATTGTTTGACTTTATCTGGTAAAGGCAGCAGTACACCACCACATACTGTTAGGGATATATCAACTGTCCAGGCTGATATCTTAAACAATCAATGGAGACCACCTTTTCCTTATGACTCATAAGACAGCATTCTGTCACACCGATGTTATGATTTTGATTGAGAATGAAGTTAGTACTGTAATCCAGACACATTGGCACACATTTGCAAGACAGTCAATAGGGACTCAATCCTACACAAAATCAGGGTCTAGCACAATAGTCACATTTCTAATGGTCAGGTAGTCTGAGACATACCAAGATAGTGCATATGGAGAAAATTGATATAACCCAACTTTCTTACTGGTAAAAAAAAAGATAGGGAAGGAGTATAACACTAAGTCGGCTTACTAGATACCACTGGTAAATATCAGCATAATATTGTATACTATTTTGTGTCTGGATTTCAAGTTTTTAATTTAAATAAGCGTGCTTTGTGGTATTAGGCATTGAATTCAGGGTATGATACTTGCTAGGCAAACACCTTATTACTGAGCTCTATTCCCACTCTGTAACCTTCAGGTAGGTCTTGAACTTTGGATTCTTCAGCTTCCCAAGTACCTTGGATGAGAGGTCTGAGACTCCAGCCCCATGACATTTTTTGTGTTATGTTTCTGTTGCTTCACTCCCAATTCAGCTGCTTAAAAGAACATCAATGTCTTTCTTGTTCGGCAGTTCTGTTAGTCAGATATCATGGTAAGCTTAATTGTTCCTTCTGCCTCAGGCCTCATAAAATCAATGTCAAGGTATTTAACCTAGTGATTAACTAGGTATTCAGTATGGTGGTTGATTAAAGGATTAACTATTCTCAGTGCTTCAATGGGCAGTGAGCACACCCCTTCCTCCTTGAAAGGGAATCCCTGGGTGGTTTGATATTGGATTAGAATAGGTTAGCTATCCCTGGTGTGTCTGGGTTTCTAGATGATATTGGCATGTGAGTCTGTGGACTGGAGGGGTAAGATCTTCAATCAGTGTTTTCAGGCATCATCCAATTGTCTGGAAGACTGGATTGGGAAGAGAGAAGAGAGAGAGAGAGAGAGAGAGAGAGAGAGAGAGAGAGAGAGAGAGAGAGAGAGAGATTGAGATTCTTTGGTAGCTAGAACAACATTGGAAAGTTAAAAATCAGAACTTGAAACATGGACATTCAGGCTCACACTAATACTCTTAGGCTTTTAACCTTGAACTAAGAATTATGGCAGTAGCTTCTATGAATCTAAGGCCTTGTAATGAGCCATGCTACCTGGATTCTTTGTTCTCCATGGTACAGATGGTCCTACTGTGGGAATTTGCAAATCAAGTGGACCAATTCTTGTAATCAAACTTCTTTATATAGCATTCTTGTTCTGTTTCTGAAGAAAATGAGTAAAACATAGTGAGAAACTGCATTTTTAAAAATAGTTTTATGGGCTGGTGTTAAAGCCTTTGGCTCAAAAATAAAATGCCTGAGTTCAGATCCCCAGATTCCATGTAAAAATGCCTGGCAGAAATGGCAGTGGTCTGTAATTCTGGCCCTACACAGGAGCCTGGAAAACATCAGAGCAAAATAATAGGAGGTAGGGCAATCCAGGGTAATTTCCAGTGTTACCTTTGGACCTCTGCAAGCACACGCATGTACACACATGCACACACACGGCCACACACACACAATACACAAACCCACAAGTTTTATTAATTTAAAAACGAATAAATAAATACATTGGTTTCTCTTAGCCATAAGACAAGAAAGGGGCATAAAAGGGATTCAAATCGGCAAGGAAGAAGTCAAACTATCCCTATTTGCAGATGACATGATCTTCCACATGAGTGATCACAAAAACTCCACCAGAAAGCTCCTGGAACTAATTGAGAAGTTCAGCAGGGTAACAAGATACAAAATAAATGTACAAAAATCAGTGGCTTTCCTATATGCCCAGAATGAAAGAAGTGAAAAAGCCCTGAGTAAAACAATCCCATTTACTATAGCCCCTAAAAAAATGAAATACCTTGGTATAAACCTAACCAAGGAGGTAAAAGACCTTTACAATGAAAACTTTAAAACCCTAAAGAAAGAAATTGCAGAAGACACCAGAAGGTGGAAAGATTTCCCGTGTTCCTGGACTGGCAGAATCAACATTGTAAAAACGACCATCCTACCAAAGGCAATATACAAATTCAGTGCTATACCAATTAAAATCCCAAAGCAATTCTTAAAAGAAGTGGACCAATTAATCTCAAAATTCATATGGAGGCACAAAAGACCCAGGATAGCAAAGACAATCCTGAGTAACAAAAACACAGCTGGAGGTATCACCATACCAAACCTTAGTCTATATTACAAATCCATTGTAAAAACAGTCTGGTACTGGCTGGATAAGGGTTGAAGACCCAGATATAAGCCCACAAAATTACAGCCATTTGGTCTTTGACAAAGGGGCCCAAAGAATCCAATGGAAAAAGAACAACATCTTCAACAAATGTTGCTGGCAAAACTGGATCTCCACATGCAGAAGATTAAAGCTGGACCCATACTTGTCACCTTGCACAAGACTTAATTCCAAATGGATCAAGGACCTCGATTTAAGGCCAGAGACTATAAAAACCATAGTTGAAAGGGTAGGGAATTCCCTCGAACTGATTGGGCTAGGCCAACAGTTCCTAAACAGACATCCAATGGCACAGTTACTAATACCAACTCTCAACAGTTGGGATCTTGTGAAATTAAAAGAGCTTCTGTTCAGATAAAGAGATTGTAACTTGAGCTCAAAGGCAACCCACAGAATGGGAGAAAATCTTCACTAACCACATATCTGATAGAGGTCTATTATCCAGAGTGCACAAAGAACTTAGAAAACTAAACACCAAGGAAACTAATGGCCCAATTAAAAATGGGCCCTGGAACTTAAAAGAAACTTTACTAGGGATGAAATTAAAATGTCTAACAAATATCTTAAAAAATGCTCCACTTCCTTAGCCATCAGGGAAATGCAAATCAAAACTTCCCTGAGATATCATCTCACACCTGTCAGGATGGCAAAAATCCACAATACGAACAACAACAAATGCTGGAGAGGATGTGGAGAGAGGGGAACTCTGCTATATTGCTCATGGGAATGCAGGCTCATAAAGCCACTCTGGTGAGCCGTCTGGAGATTCTTACAGAAATTAAAGATTTAAATGCCATATGACCCTGTGATTACACTTCTGGGAATAACATCCCCCCCCCCATGCAGCAGAGGTTCATCTCGATAGCACAAGTGCTACCATGTTCATAGCGGCACTGTTTACAATAGCAAAGTCATGGAATCAACCCAAATGTCCAACAGTTGACGAGTGGATAAGGAAACTGTGGTACATCTATACAATGGAGTACTACTCCATCAAAAATGATGAATTACTGAAATTTGCCGGGAAATGGATGTCATTAGCAATAATTATATTGAGTGAAGTATCCCAGACCCAGAAAATTAAGTGCCGTATGTACTCCCTAATAGGTGGCTCCTAGTACTAAACCCACCTAGAGACACTCGATGATAAATCTCTGTAATACTGTAATTGCAAGGAGTATGAACAGGAGGGATGGGGTAGGACGGCCACACCAGAAACAAGGAGAGAAGGGACCATGTTACAGCAGAGAAAATAGGCCTCCATCAAGGACTGCAAGTAAGCAATGAGACATCTGGTTAAGTTCACAGACTTTTCGTTCCTGATCATTTACAACTAAGGGGGTGTGATCTCACCAGAAGGGGAGGGCATATAGTCTGGCAGATAATAAGTAACCATTTTGCAAATGGGTGATTGACCCCTCCCTCACTGTGGTTTCCTACTTTTATTACATCTACCTTTGAATATACTCTTATAACAAGACTCTAAAAGCAAGAAATCAAACCCCAAACGATAATTCTTGGGGACTTCAACACCGCCCTCTCAAAATGGGATAGATCAACAGGTCAAAAGCTTAACAGAGACACTTTGGAACTTAATCAAACCCTGAAAGAAATGGACCTTACAGATCTCTATCGAACTTTTCACCCACGTACCAAAGAATACACATTTTTCTCAGAAGCACACGGAACTTTCTCCAAAATAGATCACATATTGGGCCACAAAACAAATCTACACATATACAAAAAAGTTGAAATTCTAACCTGTGTTCTATCAGACCACCACGGCCTAAAGCTGGACATCCACAACACATCAAACAAGAGAAAATACACTAACTCCTGGAAACTGAACAATATGATGCTGAATGAGAACTGGATTCAGGAAGAAATTAAAAAGGAAATTCAAGATTTCCTGAAAGTGAATGATAATGAAAATACAACTTACCAAAATCTCTGGGACACAATGAAAGCTGTTCTAAGAGGTAAGTTCATAGCTCTTAATGCCTACGTCAAAAAAATGGAAACATCAGAAAAAACAACTTAACAATGCAGCTTAAAGCTTTAGAGAAACTAGAGCAATCTGACCCCAAAAGTAGTAGAAGAGAGGAGATTACCAAAATAAGGGGAGAAATATCTGAAATCGAGATTAAGAAAACGATAGAAAAAATCAACCAGTCAAAAAGCTGGTTCTTTCTCAGGTATTTTGTCACAGGGAAGGAAAGCTCATGATCCCAGTGGTCCAGGAACATTAAGTTAAAGCAGCAGCATTTATGGTGTCAAAACACTAGTGGAGAAGAATATGCTCAGCTACTAACAGCATGATGCCTTAGTGTAAGTGAACAATTGATTTTGACTGGAGAGTTTATTCAGTAGAAAGGAGATGTAGGAAAGGAGGAGGGCCACAAATAGGTTCGAAAAGATGTCTCCCTTCAATTAAAGGTCCATTTTCCTGTTTCAACAGCATGAAAAAAACAATAAGCTTTGTGAATGCTTAACTCCCATTTGTGGAAGGAAGCCATTCTCTAATGTATTTTAATTATTTATTTCCAAAAGCTACCCAAATTACAGGCCCTGTGGATGCTAACTGCCCAATTTATGACTCATTGATGTGGGAAATAAAAAAAAGTTGTCAAAAAAAAAAAAGCTGGTTCTTTGAAAAAATCAATAAGATTGATACACCCCTAGCTAAATTAACCAAAAGCAAGAGAGAGAAAACCCAAATTAACAAAATCAGAAATGAACATGGAGTTATCGCTACTGATACCCAAGAAATCCAGAGAATTATAGCATTATATTTCAAAAACTTATACTCTGTGAAGTTTGACAACACAAAAGAGATGGATGAATTTCTAAATAAACACAACTTACCTAAATTGAATCAGGAAGTTGTGAATTATTTAAATAGTCCTATAACATATAAGGAAATTGAGGAAGTAATCTCGAATCTTCCCACCAAAAAATGTCCTGGACCAGATGGATTCAGCACAGAGTTCTACCAGACATTTAAGGAGTTAATAATACCAATACTCCTTAAACTGTTCCATCAAATAGCAAAGGAAGGAACACTACCAAATTCCTTCTATGAAGCTAATATCGTTTTAATCCCAAAACCTAATAAAGACTCACTTAAAAAAGAAAACTATAGGCCCATCTATCTGAAGAACACAGACGCAAAGATTCTCCACAAAATTTTAGCAAATCGGATTCAAAAACATATTAAAAAGATTATTCACGGAGACTGAGTAAGCTTCATCCCCGGCACACAAGGTTGGTTCAACATATGCAAATCAATAAATGTAATTCATCATGTAAACCAGTCCAAAGTCCAAGACCACATGATACTCTCGATAGATGCAGAAAAAGCTTGTGACAAGATCCAACAGCTTTTTACGATCAAAACGCTAGAGACAGTAGGAATGGAAGGAACCTTTATCAATATAATAAAAGCTGTATACAACAAGCCCACTGCAAGGATTATGCTCAATGGGGAACAATTGGAAGCATTCCCACTTAGATCAGGAAATAGGCAAGGCTGTCCACTCTCACCATTTCTATTCAATATTGTACTTGAAGTCTTAGCTGAAGCCATAAGACAAGAAAGGGACATAAGAGGGATTCAAATCGGCAAGGAAGAAGTCAAACTATCCCTATTTGCAGATGACATGATCTTATACCTGAGTGATCCCAAAAACTCCACCAGGAAGCTCCTGGAACTAATTGAGAAGTTCAGCAGGGTGGCAGGATACAAAATAAATGTGCAAAAATCAGAGGCCTTCCTATATGCCCAGAATGAAAGAAGTGAAAAAGCCTTGAGAGAAACAATCCCATTTACTATAGCCCCTAAAAAAATGAAATACCTTGGTATACAAAGGCAATATACAGATTCAATGCTATACCAATTAAAATCCCAAAGCAATTCTTTAAAGAAGTTGACCAAACAATCTCAGAATTCATATGGAGGCACAAAAGACCCAGGATAGCAAAGATAATCCTGAGTAACAAAAACACAGCTGGAGGTATTATCATACCAAACCTTAGTCTATATTACAAATCCATAGTTATAAAAACAGCCTGGTACTGGCTCCAAAATAGACACATAGATCAATGGATAAGGATTGAAGACCCAGATATAAGCCCACAAAATTACAGCCATTTGGTCTTTGACAAAGGTGCCCAAAGAATCCAATGGAAAAAGAACAGCATCTTCAACAAATGGTGCTGGCAAAACTGGATCTCCACATGCAGAAGATTAAAGCTGGACCCATACTTGTCACCATGTACAAGACTTAATTCCAAATGGATCAAGGACCTTGATAAAAGGCCCCAGACTATAAAAACCATAGGTGAAAGGATAGGGAACTCCCTCGAGCTGATTGGGCTAGGCCAACATTTCCTAAACAGACATCCAATGGCACAGTCACTGCTACCAACTCTCAACAGCTGGGATCTTGTGAAATTAAAGAGCTTCTGTTCAGATAAAGAGATTGTAACTTGAGCTCAAAGGCAACCCACAGAATGGGAGAAAATCTTCACTAACCACATATCTGATAGAGGTCTATTATCCAGAGTGCACAAAGAACTTAGAAAACTAAACACCAAGGAAACTAATGGCCCAATTAATAATGGGCCCTGGAACTTAAAAGAAACTTTACTAGGGATGAAATTAAAATGTCTAACAAATATCTTAAAAAATGCTCCACTTCCTTAGCCATCAGGGAAATGCAAATCAAAACTTCCCTGAGATATCATCTCACCCCTGTCAGGATGGCAAAAATCCACAATACGAACAACAACAAATGCTGGAGAGGATGTGGAGAGAGGGGAACTGTGCTACATTGCTGGTGGGAATGCAGGCTCATACAGCCACTCTGGCGAGCCGTCTGGAGATTCTTAAAGAAATTAAAGATTCAAATGCCATATGACCCTGCGATTCCACTTTTGGGTATAACCCCCCATACAGCAGAGGTTCACCTCAATAGCACAAGCACGACCATGTTCATAGCAGCACTGTTTACAATACCAAAGACATGGAATCAAACCAAATGTCCAACAGTTGATGAGTGGATAAGGAAACTGTGGTACATCTATACAATGGAGTACTAATCAGCCATCAAAAATGATGAATTACTGGAATTTGCCGGGAAATGGATGTCATGAGAAACAATTATATTAAGTGAAGTATCCCAGACCCAGAAAATTAAGCGCCGTATGTACTCCATAATAGGTGGCTCCTAATACCAAACCCACCCAGCCCATCTTGAGACCCTCATAGGTAAATCTATGTATTACCTACAGTAATTGCAAGGATTATGAACAGGAGAGATGGGGTAGGAGGGCCACACCAGAAACAAGAAGAGAAGTGACCATGTTAGAGGAGAGAAAATAAACCTCCATCAAGGACTGTAAGAAAGTAATGTGACATCTAGTTAAGTTCACAGACATTCGTTCCTGATCATTTACAACTAAGGGGGTATGAACTCACCAGAAGGGGAGGGCATATAGTCCGGCAGATTAAAAAGTAACCATTTTGTAAATGGGTGATTGACCCCTCCCATTGCCAAATGCCATATGACCCTGTGATTCCACTTTTCGGTATAAGTATTACATCTACCCTTGAATGTGCTCTTATAAGAAGACTCCAGTTTAACAGCTTTTTGTCTCTGGCCAGGGGGTGACATACAGTGCCCATCACGATGGAGTGAAGGGCATTACCGGAGCAACAAAACTGCAAAAGAAAATCAACAAACCACTATCTAGAACTTCAGAGACTCTATATCAACCACCTAGAACTAGGCCAGACTAATCTCTCTCCATCCTGGAGCTCAGGGACATTTGCGGAAGAGGGGGCGGTAAGATTGTAAGAACAAAAGAATGGGAGGAACAACGATTTGCAAGATTCTCAACAATAGATGGGGCCAAAGCAATCATAATGGGACTTTGCATGCCCTGCGCAATGTCCAGCGCACTGTTGCCCTCATAAAGTCTAGCATCTGTTAAGGGCACCGAGACCCCTGGAGGCAAGGGATTGACAGCCATAGTAGTGATCTTATGCTTAAGGGGAACAAGAGAAAGGGCTTATGGAAATGCCACTGGGTCCTTATATGTCATCGGAGAGGAGGACCCAATGGAGAGTTAGGCGTACACAATAAAGGACTCTCTGGGAATTGGGGGGGAGGCACTGGGGGAAGGGGAGGGGGAGGAGGGGGGAGGGAGGGAACTGGTAAAAAATTTTAAAATGTATAATTAAATTTTTAATAAAAAAAAATTAAAAAACAAGAAGAGGAAAAGAGACTTGAGCTGAAAAAAAAAATAATTGGACATTGCATGCCCGGCGCAATGTCCAACACACTATTGACCTCACAAAGTCTAGCATCTGATAAAGGCACCAAGATCCTTGGAGGCCCCTTTCACACCACCCTGCTCCGCTGGTCAGGACACGCGCACGGTTCAGCCGGGCCTCACCCCACTACTCTAGGTAAGCCCCGGCCGCACCCGCCCACCAGAACCCCAGGTCAGCCCAAAGGGACCAGGCTCCGACTCCCGCCATCCAGACGGAGCTGCGCACACAGCCGAGGGAGGAGGAGGACCTCCCCCTGAGCACGGGCCCCGCCCCAGCTGCCCTCCGGTTAAATAGCTCCTCGCTGAAGCTCCCATCCTCCAGTTCCCCACCCTGCTCCCCTGGTCGGGACGCAGGCGCGGTCTAGCCGGGCCTCACCTGTGACCTAGGTAAGCTCTGTCCCTGCCCACCCCCAGAACCCCAGGCCAAATAATACAGTTTAGTGAAATTGAAAGACCTTAAGAGTTAAAACGACAATGCCAAAGTCAAAGTGCAAATCCATGAGAAGCAACACTCAAGTAAACAAATTTCCCACTGAAGAAATTAATCCCATAATGTTAGACTCCAACCAGAACAAACCCACGGAAAAAGGCCAAGAAAGTCTCACCCAGGATAAGGTCTTTCAAAATATGATCATTACCATGTTCAATACTATGAAAGAGGAAATCAGGGAGGAATTACATAATGGAATAAATCGCTTTGAAGAGGAACACAACAGACATTTGGAGGAGTTGAGAAAAACAGTGCAAGAAAAAAAAAACTGGCATAGAGCAGTTAAAACAAACTCAAGCAGAGTTTAAAACTGAGCTACAAGACAAGTTACCTTCAACCCAGAACTCTACAGAGAGTCTTATCAACAGAACTAATGAAGCAGAAAACAGAATTTCAGACCTTGAAGATAAAGTGGGAGTACTAACCAGCTCAATGGAAGAGGTTGTTAAAGCCAAAAAGATACTTGAGAGAAAAATCCAAGAGATATGGGACACCCTAAAGAAGCCTAACATGCGTATTCATGGAATACCTGAGCAAGAATCTCAAAATACCACCCCTGAGGAAATTTTTCAAATGATCATCAAGGAAAACTTTCCTCATATAAAAAAAGAGAGGCCCATCCATATACAAGAGGCATTCCGCACCCCATTAAAACACTCCACATTCAAGATAAAGAACTTGTGCTGAGAGCTTCAAGGGAGAAAAAAAAGTCACTTTTAAAGGTAAACCTATTAAAATAACAAATGACTTCTCAGTCGAAACAGTAAAAGCAAGAAGAGCTTGGAGAGACATACTTCAAGTATTGAATGAGCAAAAATGTCAACCCAGGCTGATTTACCCTGCAAAACTATCAGTCATGATCGAGGGAGAAAGAAAAATGTTCCAGCACAAAGACAACTTGAAGGGATACATGTCCACCAAACCAGGCCTTCAAAAAATGCTAGAAATGATACTCAAGCATGAAGAAAAAAACAGGCATATCCAGGAGAACAGAAGGCAAATATAACACCATTAAAAGCGAAGCAATATACTTATAAAAACTACTAAACATAATAAATGTCTGGAATTAAAAATAGTTTCTCCATTATAACACTAAATGTTAATGGGATTAATTCACCGATCAAGAGACACAGATTACCAACTTGGATTAAAAATCACAATCCATCAATCTGCTGCCTGCAGGAAACCCATCTCACCACAAAAGATAGGCACGCTCTAAAAATAAAAGTCTGGTCAACAATTCTACAAGCTAATGGAAGCAGAAAACAGGCAGGGGTAGCCATTATGTTATCAGACAAAGTGGACTTCAAACCAAAGAAAATTATAAGAGACTCGGATGGATACTACATTTTAGTCACAGGTACAATTCACCAGGAAGACTTCACAATACTGAACATATATGCACCCAATACGGGTCCCTCCACATTCATTAAGAAAACCCTACAGCGTCTAAAGCAAGAAATCAACACCCAAATGATAATTCTTGGGGACTTCAACACCGCCCTCTCAACATTGGATAGATCAACAGGTCAAAAGCTTAACAGAGACACTTTGGAACTTAATCAAACCCTGAAAGAAATGGACCTTACAGATCTCTATCGAACTTTTCACCCACGTACCAAAGAATACACATTTTTCTCAGAAGCACACGGAACTTTCTCCAAAATAGATCACATATTGGGCCACAAAGCAAATCTACACATATACAAAAGAGTTGAAATTCTAACCTGTGCCCTATCAGACCACCATGGCCTAAAGCTGGACATCCACAACACATCAAACAAGAGAAAATACACTAACTCCTGGAAACTGAACAATATGATGCTGAATGAGAACTGGATTCAGGAAGAAATTAAAAAGGAAATTCAAGATTTCCTGAAAGTGAATGATAATGAAAATACAACTTATCAAAATCTCTGGGACACAATGAAAGCTGTTCTAAGAGGTAAGTTCATAGCTCTTAATGCCCACGTCAAAAAATGGAAACATCAGAAAAAACAACTTAACAATGCAGCTTAAAGCTTTAGAGAAACTAGAGCAATCTGACCCCAAAAGTAGTAGAAGAGAGGAGATTACCAAAATAAGGGGAGAAATATCTGAAATCGAGATTAAGAAAACGATAGAAAAAATCAACCAGTCAAAAAGTTGGTTCTTTGAAAAAATCAATAAGATTGATACACCCCTAGCTAAATTAACCAAAAGCAAGAGAGAGAAAACCCAAATTAACAAAATTAGAAATGAACATGGAGTTATCACTACGGATACCCAAGAAATCCAGAGAATTATAACATCATATTTCAAAAACTTATACTCTGTGAAGTTTGACAAAACAAAAGAGATGGATGAATTTCTAAGTAAACACAACCTACCTAAATTGAATCAGGAAATTGTGAATTATTTAAATAGTCCTATAACATACAAGGAAATTGAAGAAGTAATCTCGAATCTTCCCACCAAAAAATATCCTGGGCCAGATGGATTCAGCACAGAATTCTACCAGACATTTAAGGAGTCAATAACACCAATACTCCTTAAACTGTTCCATCAAATAGCAAAGGAAGGAACACTACCAAATTCCTTCTATGAAGCTAATATTGTCTTCATCCCAAAACCTAATAAAGATTCACTTAAAAACGAAAACCATAGGCCGATCTCTCTGATGAACACAGATGCAATGATTCTCAACAAAGTCTTAGCAAATCAGATTCAAAAACATATAAAAAAATATCATTCATGGGGACCAAGTAGGCTTCATCCCCGGCACACAAGGTTGGTTCAACATACGCAAATCAATAAATGTAATTCATCATGTAAACCAGTCCAAAGTCCAAGACCACATGATACTCTCGATAGATGCAGAAAAAGCCTTTGACAAAATCCAACAGCCTTTTATGATCTAAACGCTAGAGACTGTAGGAATGAAAGGAACCTTTATCAATATAAAAAAAGTTGTATACAACAAGCCCACAGCAATGATTATGCTCAATGGGGAACAATTGGAAGCATTCCCACTTAGATCAGGAACTAGACAAGGCTGTCCGCTCTCACCACTTCTATTCAATATTGTACTTGAAGTCTTAGCTGAAGCCATAAGACAAGAAAGGGACATAAGAGGGATTCAAATCCGCAAGGAAGACGTCAAGCTATCCCTATTTGCAGATGACCTGATCTTATACCTGAGTGATCCCAGAAACTCCACCAGGAAGTTCCTGGAACTAATTGAGAAGTTCAGCAGGGTGGCAGGATACAAAATAAATTTGAAAAAATCAGAGTCCTTCCTATATGCCTAGAATGAAAGAAGTGAAAAAGCCTTAAGAGAAACAATCCCATTTACTATAGCCCCTAAAAAATGAAATACCTTGGTATAAACCTAACCAAGGAGGTAAAAGACCTTTACAATGAAAACTTTAAAACCCTAAAGAAAGAAATTGCAGAAGACACCAGAAGGTGGAAAGACCTCCCATGTTCCTGGATTGGCAGAATCAACATCGTAAAAATGACCATCCTACCAAAGGCAATATACAAATTCAATGCTATACCAATTAAAATCCCAAAGCAATTCTTTAAAGAAGTTGACCAAATAATCTCAGAATTCATATGGAGGCACAAAAGACCCAGGATAGCAAAGACAATCCTGAGTAACAAAAACACTGCTGGAAGTATAACTATACCAAACCTAAGTCTATACTACAAATCCATAGTTATAAAAACTGCCTGGTACTGGCTCCAAAATAGATACACAGATCAATGGATAAAGGTTGAAGACCCAGATATAAGCCCACAAAAATACAGCCATTTGGTCTTTGACAAAGGGGCCCAAAGAATCCAATGGAAAAAGAACAGCATCTTCAACAAATGGTGCTGGCAAAACTGGATCTCCACATGCAGAAGATTAAAGCTGGACCCGTACTTGTCACCATGTACAAGACTTAATTCCAAATAGATCAAGGACCTTGATTTAAGGACAGAGACTATAAAAACCATAGTTGAAAGGATAGGGAATTCCCCCGAGCTGATTGGGCTAGGCCAACATTTCCTAAACAGACATCCAATGGCACAGTCACTGCTACTAACTCTCAACAGCTGGAATCTTGTGAAATTAAAGAGCTTCTGTTCAGATAAAGAGATTGTAACACGAGCTCAAAGGCAACCCACAGAATGGGAGAAAATCTTCACTAACTACATATCTCACAGAGCTCTACTGTCCAGAGTGCACAAAGAACTTACAAAACTAAACAGCAAGGAAACCAATGGCCCAATTAAAAAATGGGCCCTGGAACTTAAAAGAAACTTTACCAGGGATGAAATTAAAATGTCTAACAAATATCTTAAAAAATGCTCCACTTCCTTAGCCATAAGGGAAATGCAAATCAAAACCTCCCTGAGATATCATCTCACCCCGGTCAGGATGGCAAAAATCCACAATACAAACAACGACAGATGCTGGAGAGGATGTGGAGAGAGGGGAACTCTCCTACATTGCTGGTGGGAATGCGGGCTCATTCAGCCACTCTGGCAAGCCGTCTGGAGATTCTTAAAGAAATTAAAGATTGAAATGCCATATGACCCTACTATCCCACTTTTGGGAATAACCCCCCATGCAGCAGAGGTTCGCCTCGATAGCACTAGCTCGACCATGTTCATAGCAGCACTGTTTACAATAGCAAAGTCATGGAATCAACCTAAATGTCCAACAGTTGATGAGTGGATAAGGAAACTGTGGTACATCTATACAATGGAGTACTACTCAGCCATCAAAAATGATGAATTACTGGAATTTGCTGGGAAATGGATGTCATGAGAAACAATTATATTAAATGAAGTATCCCAAATCCAGAAAATTAAGTGCCGTATGTACTTCCTAATAGGTGGCTCCTAGTACCAAACTCACCCAGCCCACATTGAGACACTCAAAAGTAAACCTATGTAACACAGTAATTGCAAGGATTATGAACAAGAGAGATGGGGTAGGAGGGCCACACCAGAAACAAGGAGAGAGGGGACCATGTTACAGCAGAGAAAATAGTCCTCCATCAAGGTCTGCAAGTAAGTAATGAGAAACCTGGTTAAGTTCACAGATGTTCTTTCCTGATCTCACCAGAAGGGGAGGGCATATAGTTTAGAAGGTAAAAAGTAATCATTTTGCAAATGGGTGATGGACCCCTCCCTCACTGAGGTTTCCTACTTTTATTACATCTACCCTTGAATGTGCTATTATAACAAGACTCCAGTTTAACAGCTTTTTGTCTCTGGCCAGGGGGTGACATACAGTGCCCAGCAGGATGGAGTGAAGGGCATTGCAGGAGCAGCAAAACTGCAAAAGAAAATCAACAAACCACAATCCAGAACTTCAGAGACTCTATATCAATCACGTAGAACTAGGCCAGCCTAATCTCTCTCCATCCTGGAGCTCAGGGACATTTGCGGAAGAGGGGGCGGTAAGATTGTAAGAACAAAAGAATGGGAGGAACAACGATTTGCAAGATTCTCAACAATAGTTGGGGCCAAAGCAATCATAATGGGACTTTGCATGCCCTGCGCAATGTCCAGCGCACTGTTGCCCTCATAAAGTCTAGCATCTGTTAAGGGCACCGAGATCCCTGGAGGCAAGGGATTGACAGCCATAGTAGTGCTCCTATGCTTAAGGGGAACAAGAGAAAAGGCTTATGGAAATGCCATTGGGCCTTATATGTCATCGGAGAGGAGGAACCAGTGGAGAGTCAGGCGTACACAATAAAGGACTCTCTGGGAATTGGGGGGAAGACACTGGGGGATGGGGAGGGAGAGGAGGGGGAGGACGGGGTTCAGGGGAAGGAGCGGGGGAGGGAGGGAAACTGGTAAAAAAATTTAAAATATATAATTACATTTTTAATTAAAAAAAAAGCAACAAAAAAAAAAAAGATCCTTGGAGGCAAGGGATTGACAGCCACAGTAGTGTTCCTATGCTTCAGGGGAACACAGGAAAGGGTTCAGGGAAATGCCACTGGGTCCTTGTACATCATCGTAGAGGAGGGCCCAGAGGAGAGTCAGGCATGTACAAGAATGGACTCTGGGAATTGGGGCGGGAGGCACGGGGGGATGGGGAGGGAGGGGTGAGGGGAGGGGGAGCAGGGAGTTCTGGGGGAGGAAGAGGGAAGGAGGGAACTGGTGTATCCATTAAGTTTGAATGAGCTGAAATA
This sequence comes from Typhlomys cinereus, assembly GCA_023101885.1. Classification (NCBI taxonomy): domain Eukaryota; kingdom Metazoa; phylum Chordata; class Mammalia; order Rodentia; family Platacanthomyidae; genus Typhlomys; species Typhlomys cinereus. The sequence continues at coordinate 1,808,429 of JALPQD010000414.1, read as the reverse complement.
ATAATAAAAATGTATTATAAAAAAAAGAATATTAAAAAAAAAGACTCTAGTTTAACAGCTTTTTATCTCTGGCCAGGGGGTGACATCCAATACCCATCAGGATGGAGTGAAGGGCATTGCAGAAGCAGCAAAACCACAAAAGAAAATCAACAAACCATAATCTAGAACTTCAGAGACTCTATATCAACCACCTAGAACTAGGCCAGCCTAATCTCTCCCCATCCTGAAGCTCAGAGAAATTTGCGGAAGAGGGAGCGGTAAGAGTGTAAGAGCACAAGGATGGAAGGAGCAATGATATGCAAGATACTCCACACAAGTTAGGGCTGAAGCAATCATAATTGGACTTTGCATGCCCTGCAAAATGTCCAACACACTATTGACCCCACAAAGTCTAGCATTTGTTAAAAGCACCAAGATCCTTGGAGGCAAGGGATTGACAGCCAAAATAGTGTTCCTATGCTTAACGGGAACAAAGGAAAGGGTTCAGGGAAATTCCGCTGGGTCCTTGTACATCATCGTAGAGGAGGGCCCAGAGGAGAGTTTGGCATGCACATTAAAGGATTCTCCGGGATTGGGGGAGGGGAGGCACTGGGGGATGGGGAGGGAGGGGTCAGGGGAGGGTGAGCAGTGGGGTCGGGGGGGGAGGAGGAGGGAGGGAGTGTACCAGTGTACCTATCAAGTTTGTATGAGCGGAGATAATAAAAAAATGTTAAAAAAAAACTCTCAGAGAGGTGTGAAGTCTCCTAAAAAAAAAAAAAAAAGATTTACAAAAGTAATTCAAGCTGAAATAATAAACATAAAAAAGACAGACTTTTCTCTAGTTCTTCACTTTGAGGGCCAAGATCTAGCAAAAGCTGGGCATTAAAAATATAATTAAACTGAAAAGATGAAAATGACTATCACAAATACTTAAAAATTTTGAAGTTTATGCATGTTTCTTGAATCATTTACAGACACAAAAATACTATTGAAATTCTTGAAAATGAACGCTACTTTTTCCCACTCAATTATAGTTTCATGTGTTCATTTTTCATGTGAGATAATTTCAAGGATATAAGGAACTCCTCTTTTAAAAAAAATTAATTGGGAGCTGGAGAGATGGCTCAGTGGTTAAAACTCTGCCTTGCAAGCAGAAGGTCCTGTGTTTGGATCCC